>JAUJYT010000007.1:0-57082 GCA_033996565.1 Nanhermannia nana
TACATTTTTCTCGACCTTAACATTGATTTTCGGTTTTAATACTATTTTCAGTTCTCTCGTAATCTAAATCTTTATTAGAATTGTATTCAAATACATTTCACTTAAGACTCAATTCTTCGTCAGAAACACAGTTATCATCTCTATTACCACCAAAGTCTTCATTATCAATACCTGAAGTCTCTAACACTTCATTATCATTAAGCCATTCGTTATAATTATAAATTAAAACATTGATTTGTTTGTTCTCTAAAATAAAAACATTCGTCACTTTATATGCTCTGAATAAATATCTTTGAATATCGATACAAATTTCAAAAATGAACAGTTTTTGTTTCTCTTGATTATTAGATATAGAATTATGTTCGCTATAGAAATAAGTTAATATAGTGTGTAATGAGATTTAATGATAAAAATGTAAATATAGTGATAATTTGGCATTTTATCTCATTATAAATTGAGATCAATTAACAACAATCAACAGTAAACACAAGTTTCAATGGTTTCAATGGGAGAATAATATATACAAATAGTTAACAATTATTTGCTACCATTTTTGGGTGTTTTACACTTAAAACTTCTCTGTTTAGTAAACTGGTGTTGATTTGAAACGCTGTGTCTTTTAGTTTCTGCGTTTGCAATACTTGAAACAGAATTACTTGAATGATATTCTGAAGCATTGAGTTCTTTATCAGTGGGCGACCCAAGTGTTAAACTAGACATCGATGACGAGAGATTCATAGTTGAAGACACGCTTAAAGTACTGGGATATTCGAGTTCCCGAATCTCTCCGTCATCGACGGGCAAACAGGTCTCAACCATAGCTTCTAAACAGTTGACGAAAAGTTCTGCGTTATCGAGATTCGACTGATAAGACTTGGAAAAAGGACCGGCAAATCTCCACAAACCTCCAAAACCAAACGCTTTAAACAATAACAACATTACAATTAAATTATTATCCAATTTACTATTTTTGACATCCAAGTGAACTCACTTTGCAAATAGTGTGGCTGTTGTTGCGCATCTTCACATGCGATCATATTTTGAATAATACTTTGTACTGCACTCAGAATCACCTGATCGTGACATAAAGATAACACACTTGTGATCTTTGCGTCTAATAGTGAATGACTGTCAACCAAATTAATAAAAGTTTGTAAATAACAGCAATTTCAGCAATTTATTGAATACAGCTTTAAATATTTTATTCAAAGCTAATCAAATACTTACATAACTGGAAAAACTTTTGGGAATACAACAGAAGCTTCTGCGAGATATTCGTAAAGAATTCTCATTTCATTTTCATCGGTTGTGTTCCGAACGAGAGTCGCCTAAAAATGAAAAGCATTTTGAACAGTCATTACCGGTATGTTTCAAAAAGACATAAAATTTTGATTCTATGATATTTAGAGAAACTCACGAGTATTGTCAATACAAGAGCTTGTGTGGGAAAATCGGTTAATACGTCAGGATCTAAGAGTACATTATCTTCATTAGAGACCGAAACCCTAGAATTTCGGTTTTTATTATCTCTAAGTCTTCCGCTTTCATCGATATCATCGGCAGCAATAGTGCTGTCCTCAGGAGAACCTCTTCCACGACTACTCGAAGCACTGATATTGTCAGGCATTAGAGCGACGCTTCCGCTCGAGACTGAAGTATCAACACTTTTGTGTACTTTTGGAGTAGGCATTGAACTACTGCGTTGAGTACGAAATAGTGGTCTGAAATTATTGGCGGCTTCAATGTCCAGACTTTTCCAATGTTTAGCCGGATCTTTATGTGGTTGGGCTAATGGTTGAGTCAATGCCTGATGTAAATGATGCTGAAAGTGAGACGAAGTACAAGACTTGCCCAGTTTTGCCTGTGATATAGCGTTCTGGTCGAGCAGATCCCATGACTTCTGTCTTCTATTAGTGGGAGTGCTTGGATGTGAACATATTGAAGTGGTTGAGGGCGACTGTGGGTGCAACTGATGCATTGTATAACTCGATGGGATTATTGTTGTTTGTGTTGTTTGACTCACACATGAGGACATTGATGTTGAAGGAGAGGGCAGTGGTGTTGGAGAAGGTGTTTGTTGTGTTGGTGTCGTCGGAGGATTCTTAGGAGAGGTCGACGAACCGGTCGTATTTGATGACACGTTCTGTTGCAGGTCTGTTGAAAAATTCTTGGTCGACGGCGACTCTGACACGAGTCTTGTTATGCGGTGCTTAAGATGACAACGACTTTGAACTTCTTCAGAAACAGAGACCAAAGCACTGAGATATGGGGCGCTATCGATCGTAACTTCGAATTTGTCGCGTTTGTGAGGCTTCGCAATGATTCCTAACAACATATTTAAAATTCTGGCAGTTCTTGACATTGTTGTAGGCGTCGGATGTCTGAACCCTTTGATAAGATGTCCGACAAGAGCACAATGAAAATTAGATTTGAAACTGAGACCAACCGAATGATCCAATTGCTTGAAATGCCATTCAAGCGGTTCTCTCGTAGACATCATTATGTGTCTCAAAGTGTTACTCTCGAAAATGCTCATCGAGTCGAGTGTATGCAGGTTTTGCTCGAGTAGTGCTAATCCTGAGGCATATAATGACATTTCATCCAATTGTAATACAGATATAGCGACCCAAAAGAGCGCGCGATGTATTGCCGACTCTGGCGCTAACAATGGCTGAAGTCTAGTCAGACCCATAATTATAGCCTCAATAAGTTGCAAATCTTGAAAAGATTCGAGAGCTTTCACTAAAATTCTAAGTAATTGTTTAACTTCTTGGTCTGTAATAGACTTTGAAATACAACCGAATACAATGATAGCGCGCGGCTGCAGAGCAGGGTTATAACGGAATGCAAACGATTTGGACAATTCAGTCCACTGTTGGAGCCAATCACAGTTGGGAATGTTCTTCATACACGCCTCCATTATCTCCAAAAGTGCGTCTGTTATTATTTCCAATGACGCCAATGGCATACGTTCCTGATGTTCACCAATTGATGTATTAAAAGATCTGTCCTGAGGAAGATAGTGGTGACGATCAGAGCAGAAGTGTCGCCCATAACTTCCTGTATTATTTGAACGAAACGCTGTCACAGCCGCGGACTTCACTTTACTGATGCCGAACAGAAGATAAAATTTTGATAATGAAAACTCATCCAAACTTAATCGCAATAAGCGCTGAGTCTCTCCACTGAAAGAAGGCTTAGTACATGTGCAGAGCGAATGAATTATGTTTATAACTAAGCCATGAATAGATGCTCTCAAAGACATGGGACCGGTGTGTACGAGAAGAGTAACGATATGAAAGAGATAAGGCAAATGACTCGCAACGTCCAGACAGTTATTAAATGATAGCATAAGTAAATAGCGGCCCAATATAGCGATGTCGTCCCACATCAGATGCTGCTCAAGAGTAGATGTTGGAGAAGTGCACGTCTTCTCAATGACACGACAGAGCCGACTAATCACTTTCATTGCCACCAATTGGACATTAGCTGACGCCAAAGCCACTAAAATTAATCAAACAGTTTTAGTTTACATTTAGTTACAAAATAATTTTAAGTGATAATTACCGGCAGTGTCTGCCATTATCTCTGCCTGAGAACTGCCTAATCCTCCGGTTACAGATCTCTTTATAAAGCTATCAAGTGTTAAGTCAAGTAAATCAGAAACTTGTCCGATATTTCCCCAAATTTTCGCTTGAATTGATGGATACATTTCCACTTCTTCTATGGTTAATGTAATCAATTTGTCGAGAATTGTTGCAACTCTTTGACGCTTATTGTCATCAGAATGTTTACAGAATCGGGTCAAGTTTGGCAGCCAAGGAGTCATATACTCGAGACATAAATGTTTTAACTCAATATTCGATGCTCTGAACCCTTGAATACATTCTTCTAAGAATTCTAAAGTGAGATGAGAGGCATTTATCGCCAATTTTTCGCTTATTTGTTTGATAAAAATTGTATTATTAGATGGTATACAAAGTCCAGCCGTTTCTAGAAGTTGTCCTTCAATTTTGAGATCAAAAGTACCGGTAAGAGCGCAAAGCAAATTATAAGCTGCAGTTCGCAAGTTTGGGTCAGCGCTTCCGAGATTGAGAAGCGCCATATTTAGCAGAGTTCCGGGAACGTCCTTTGGCCTGATTTTGGTATGAACTGTAACAGAATCGGGTTGTGATAACTCCCATCGCGTTCTTATGTGAATAATTGCCTGAACAATACTATCGCAATCATTGTGTATGAAAGAAAGGGGTCCGCTCTCATTAGCTATGGTTAAAGTGAACTGATTATCATCGACCAGACAAACCTCTTCTATTTCAGAAGCATAGTAAACATCGTTAAGTAGAACAGAATGACTCAAAACTTTTGTCTTCTCAGCTGATGTTATTTGTATAGCACTCGGACCCACTTTAATGGCAACTTTTGTGTCTTTATGTGACAACTTTAGAGCATTATTAAAAACTTTAAGATCTTCTTCAAGAGATAAAGTGGCGCCGGGAAGGCGTTGCTGATCAACCTCTATATAGTCACCTAATCTTTGAGGCGTATCAATGAAAATGAGTTTTCGATTCCCTTTTAGAGGTATAAGAAGTCTGTCGTGATATTTAGAATACTCTCTGACCCAAGAGTTACAATTGTATATATAAGTAGAGACTATCTTCTCATACGCTATTTCTGGCAACACTACAAACCACTTCTGCAGAAATTCAGTCTAAAAAATAAAAATAAAAAGTTTAATTGGACGGAAATCAAAGTTAATGAATAGAAGTTAGAGTCAAGTTATTTACTCTAAATCTGTGATCAGCACAAGTATGAGTGAAATCAATGACCACTTCGAATGGTTTGTGACAAAATGGCTTCAAAGTGAGTATAACATGATAGATGAGAAGATCGCCGTTTGTTTCGCCGATTTTATATCTGCGGGCAATATAATAGAAAACAGGATTTCCCGCCTTTGAGGTGCCGGCGTGATAGAAGATGTTCAACGACTTTATTGATTTGAACTCATCTTTTTCATGCATATTATGCTTTGACATAATTTCCTCAAATTTAGTACTCGTCATATCCATTGAATTCCATTGAGAATCACTGATAGTCTTGTGCTCCGGAGGACCCAAATATGCGAGAAGTGTAGCCATTTTATCGAATGGACGCCTACCAACCGCTTTGTGATCTCTAGAACTGGACAAATAGTCGCCAATCTTTTCCTGATGGTTCCATAACAAGCGGTGCAACGCATGAACGTTAGCATCACTTATAAACGACAAATTATGACTCGTCTGGTGATCAATTGCTTCGCAGTCTGAAGTGATCTGTACGACCCAACGCCTGCCCGCTTCGAAATTAGATCTCAAAAAGTCGTTGAATGGAAGCATATGTTGCTCTTTACTGAACTCGACATGATTTGCGATATTTTGCAGTATTTTCGACATAAGCATAAGACCGCGTTTTATTTTTGGTATCGGCTGCTTATCAACGATTCCCATTTCATACGGAGAAACAATTGCAGGGTTTATAAAACGCAAAAATATTACAGTTCCCACAGCACTGATATTATGTGGAAAGTTTGGAAATCTTTTGTTTAGAACTTGATATAAACAGTGACACATCGATCGCAATTGTGATGGAAAGCTATCAGATGACAAAATTATAGCATTAAAGACTCTCTGCGTCAAAGCCAATAAGTTCCTTCTGTTAGACTCGACTTCTTCTCCTTCGTCAAGTCGGGCAGTGTCTACTTCATAGCTGAGAATGTTTACGGGCTGTTCAGTGACTAATGGCTTGATTAGAGGTTCCAGAAGTGCTTTTAAATAAGATGTGCCGTAAATTTTGAAACAGAAGGCCATTATTTTACTGCCAAGACTGTTGCCTCTGAATAGTGTAGTCATACAGTCAGAGACTTCAACTTCTTTGTAAAACATATTCCAAAGAAGTGGAGATAAAAGATGTTTCGCATCAAATAGAGTTACAAAAACTCGCGCCAATTCATCCATTTGTGGAGTCATAACAACAGTGGCCAACGCCATAGCGATGGGTAACTCTCCCTTATCCCCAATCATAGTGACGAGTTGTACTAATTGTTCGTAACGATCAGCCAAAACAGTCTCAGCCAACATATCGAATTCAGTTCCCTGTTGTAATATTTTAGTCAATACTTCCATAAAAGCGGCGCGAGTTTGAAGATCTTTGTGATATCCCAATCCTATTGAGTGCATTAGTCCTGAATCTATATTAGCACTCAATAAGTTAGACATTGCTTGAATAGTACAGGTTCGCAATTCGCTCAATTTCGAGGCCTGAAGTCTCGCATATCTAGAAGTAACGTCATTTGAAGCGCCGACAACTGATTCTTCAGTTGGTAGCGCTTCACTACATTCATTCAAGAGATTCATAAAAAGAGAAAAATATTTGAGAAAAAGTTGTGATTTGGCTTCCATGAGGTCTCCGCGATCGCTCTCTTCCGGTTGAAGCGGTAGACTTCTGAGCAGAGCGGCCACCGCTTGCATACAAGACTGATCCAAATCCCTCAATAGAGGTGTCAAGTCTGTAGAGCCCGGCGGTTGCATCTGATGAGAGTTACCCATAACCCAATCGGTTAAATATTCAACTAATTTGTTTCGAAACTTCATTTCTTGTCTGAACGACAGATCATCTCTTCTCGACATCATTGCCTCTACTAATTGACAAACCTTTGTCTTAATGTGAATGTAGTGAACATTATTAGAATCCAAATGTCTGACATATCTGACAATCGCTAAACTCATTTGCTCAATGCTTGTTAGACCCAAATGTTCGGTCGTGTGTTCGACTTTGTTCTCGAACACACTTTTCATAATGAAAATAATGTGTTCAATGAATTGAGTGCTGGTCTCAGTCAGTATGACCTGACCCATGGCGTCAAAAAACTTTTCGACTAATATTTTTATTTGATCGAAGAGTATTGGATATAGTGTTGGACTTATTTCATGCGCCACCAGTTCTTTGACATGTTTTTGTATTTGAGTTCCAAACTTTTCATTATGACAAACGAGTAGTTTCAACACTTGACCCACGAATTGGGTCACTGGACAGTACTGTAGCGAGTCTTGTGCTGAGGCCAACATTGAGCCCTTTCGAGTTGATTCGAGTAAAAGCGAAACAGCGATATTAGACTTAGCGGAAGGAGATTTTCTTTGCAGACAAACCCCTCCTAATGCGCATAAAAATCCTGTCATATTTGCCCATTCGTTGATCTGATCTTCCAATTCATGATCTGTGGTTTGATGTGAAGCTCGTCTTTTACTAACCGTTCGATGAAAGCCATCGATTTGTCCCTCGACTACATCGAGCTTTGCTTTGGGATAACTGACTAACAATTTGGTGGCCGCGTCCCAGTTCATGAACGTGTCCTCCCAGGCCTGAGAACAACCTTGAGTGCAATGTTCTATTTTCCTCAATAGACCCATAATTCTCTTTTGAAGAGCTGCGCGACCAGTGGTTAGTATAGTACTGGAAACGGCCAGTTCTTGGTATACGTGATAATTGGGAAGCAAATAAGTGGCCGTCAGGTCGTCCTGACCACAGCGTATGTCTGCTTCTTCACAAAGCAGAGCAAAGCAAGACATGGCCACTAGAACTGCGTCGATATCTATTGACCACAAATACATGAAGAATACGACCTCTAACTTGATGTGCGCCTGTTTGCAGATCGCTATATGACTGCCCAGATTTGCGTACTCTTTATGTCGCTGTAAAAAAGCGTTTCTACACTTCAACACTTCCCTCAACCATTTCATAATTTCTGTATAGTTTACAATCTGGTGCTGAATAAGCTTTTGTGATATAGAAAACAGAACTTGTGACGAGACGTCCCAAAAGGTATTGATCGGCGCCTCAGGATTCCACATCTCTATATTGTCCGGCAAATGAAGAACAAGCAATGCTTCCATAGCTTCTTGTGCCACATCAGGCATTGACGGCTGATGAACGAGTGATACCAAACCATTGATCAGCTCAAGAGTACTGCTTTGTATTTCATGACCTGCTTTTCCCTGATTATTGAGCATAAGCATAGGGTTTGCGTGAATCAGACGAACCATCCATAGCAATAAGTTCTTATAACTCAATCCTTCTTCAGTGGTTTTCTCCTTAAACTTTAAAGTCGTCACCTTATCCTTCAATGTGAAGCTCTAATAGCAAACAAACGATTTTTGCATCAAATAACAGAAATAACAAAATAACTGACTTTTTGAAACAATAATTATTATGAAAGCGAAAAACAAAATTAATTTAATTTTCATGACTCGGAATCGAGTGTTTATTAAATGATTAGTAAAATAAAATGAACTTATAATAAAAAGCTTCGCATAAAATCACTTATTTTTATATTTTTGATTGACTTATACCTGCATATAACCAGCGATCTGAGTAAATATCAATTTAAAGAAATACAGAATAAAAAACTTGAATTTAAAGGATTAAAAGTTAAATGTTTACACACCTGACAAAGCTATCGGAAGTATGAAAGTCAAAAGTGCAAGAAAGAGATAAAATATAAAAAAGGTTAAAATTATTGAATAATTAATTATCATTAAAGTTTGTTTATTATCCAATTTGAGTAATACCTGAATCATTCTGAGGGGAGTATGAGTTATACAGCCCTGGGTTACTTTTGTAAGCGTGTCGGTGAACATAATTCTCAATTCTGGAGCTTTGCTGTAAACAATATCTATTAATGGCCACCAAACAAGTCGTGGCTGAGTAACAATTCGATACAGCGAACAGACGAGTACGAAGTGATACATCGAAGGCGAGTTCGGATTTAAGCAAACCTTACAATATATACATGTATTTCAATATATATTCAATTTAATGCTCAAAAATGAGACTCAAATTGGAATAATTTCAAAATTCTTGAATGCTTAAGAAATACTAACCTTTAGGGCCTCATTATTATGAGGTGTAATACGAAAGACTGATACAAAACAGTCAATCATAAGGTCGACGTCTTGGCTTATATTAGACTGACTTCTAATAAAAGGTTTAGAGTTAAAAAGTAAAACTTTCAAATCATTAATAACAGACTGGACGAGTGTGAACACCACATTATTACTGTCCAATATATTGATATAAGTGGAAGCTTTGCAAAGCTTAACACAAGTAACAGCAGCCGCTTCTGTCAGCTGTTTGCTAGAGCTGTGCGGAACCAATGCCTTCTTCACGTTATCAATAAATTGTCGTTTTCTGGTATGTTTTGGAGAACAGGGAGCGCCTGAATCAGCGTTTACTATCTCTTCCAAAATTTTCGGGCAGAGAACTAAAAGCATGATCTGTAAGGGCCAGACAGTGGCGCGCCTTTTGTTGTTATTCTCAGCAAAATTATCCAACAAATCGAAAAGTCTATCACAACAATCGGCCAGTTCTTCGTTCGGCTTTCTCTGCAGTTCCATGAATTCCTGCGGATATGTGTCCATCCAATTCCAAATGGCTTTCTCCAGACTTGTCATTAGCACCATATGAGCGCTCTTTCGTAAACTACGAAATTTCAGATTCACTTCACTGAATAATTTAATAAGACGTCCGACGTCTACATTGATGTGTTGAATCAGTTCGATATCAATGAAATCGGGATTCTCTTCATTATTGTTTGACAACTCTTGAAGTCTGTAAATAGTGTTATTCAGTCTTTAAAAAGTAAACTTGCAATTGAATTAAATTTTGAATCAAAAGTTCAATACCTCGCAGATATGCGACTGAAGACAGCGTTAAAATTATTTAAACTCAATGCAAACAATACTTTGGATGCAAGCAGTTTGAGTTGAGCTGCCATTGGGTTCTCACTCGGCATGTCTATGAACTGCAATTACATCGTATTTCATTATTAATTATATCATACTTTTAATAGTTGTCTTCATAAGTGACTCAATTAATTCTATAATACCTGACACAACTCCCTCAGCAAAGCCTTCACATTCATGGCTTCATCAAAACGAGTGGTTTCCTTCGGTTGACTACTCAGACACTTTTCAAGTGTATCCAAAACTATAAGCTGTGATTCATAAAAGTTTCTCTCAAACTCGGGTTGAATTTGTCCGTGAGTTTGTGCGCGCTGTCAATCATCACATTTGACTCAATTAAGTGAATGTTCGTTGCATTTCAAATATATATAAATCACATGAAGGTTAGACTCACCATATCGTTGACCGAATGCAGAATCTTTGTCAGACCAGAGATGACGAGAGAGAACTTGTACTTACTTATGGTTATCAACGATTCCTTGTTTTGCTCCACATTTATTCGCGAGTGACTGGTCTGAGGCCCACTTCGACAGGGAAGCTGTCATTCAATCATTTAAAACATTTTTACATTATTTCTATTACTCTCTCACCAAATATATGTCAAACACTAAATTGTTTTAACATTAAAACTAAATAATCACTAATACAGTAAATACCGTTAAATACCGTTAAATATACACAAAATCAATAGAAATTTCAAAACTGTTTAGAGATTTGGAAACAAATGAATTAAATTTATGTAAAATACCTGTTCTTCGAATCGTGTGATTAGTGAAGAAACCCATTCGACGGGCTTCTGAGTGGCCATTAAATGGTGTCAACTATTTGTTTATGTGTTCAATCATTTTAATTAAAAACCATTACAATTGTGATGAACTCAAAGACGTGAACACAAGTCAATCGATTGATGATATGGTTAGTGATGAGACTCAGATTTTGAGAGCAATGAAATGCAATGAAAAGCTATGAAATGCTATGAAATGGCATTCGAGAAACGGATCGATAAAAGTCTCCGTTCGATAAAGAGAAGCACTGACTCTGACTGACTCTACACTACTTTCGATGCTTCACATTATTATAAATGAAAACAAAATCGATTTTTTGTTGTGAACAGAATATGAGTCAATACAAACACTAAATTATTTCTGTTTTAATTAATATTACAAATAAACAAACATTTATTTATTTCATTTTTAATAATTATTTCTGATTCAATCAAAAAAGTGCCAAATTTTGAAATTATTTATTTGTTATCATATATTCAGTCAACAAAACAATCAATGAATGCATTAATACTTTTCATTCATAATACACTTTTATGCAACTCTTGTTATATCGACGTATTTACTACTGAACACTCCCTCACGAGAACATCATTTCATTCATTAAAACTTTACATATTTGTCCATTAATTACGTTACACAAAAAGGGGTCGTAGGGGTCAAAGCAAATGCCACAAAGCGTTATAATAGGAGTGTGTGTATAGGTATGGCTTTAGACACAATCTATATATTTCTTCAGAGGGATTAAGAGTCAAATTAATGTTTGTATTTTAATTGATGTGATATTTGTTCCGTTGTATGTTTTACTTATACTTTGAAGACTTCAAGAGGCAGAGGGGCAGCGGTTTGGCAGTCCTCGAGTATAACAATATAAAAATTAATGAATGAAAAAAATTACACACATTATAGAAGTAAGGGTCAGAGTGTTATCAATACGTTGCATGGGTTGGGGTAAAAATTAGCCCATTTTTATGTTACATAACTAATGGACGAATGATTTATTAAAATGACTGAATCTATTGGTTATAAATTACGTCAATTAAATGTTTATACAATAAAATATTTTTAAGTTAAATTCAGTACAAAATATTTGGGACATTATTCAACATAATTGCTGTTGTTATCAAAGCTTTTGAGCGCGTATTAAATTTTTTTGTTTACTTTATTTAAAACACTGTTTGTTAATAAAATTTTTATCACTATTTTATACTATTTTTTAAATAATATTTAAATAAATAAAAATTTGTAATAATGATGGAAATAGATTCACAAGAAATGGATGAAAACAAGAAGAAAAGTCAGTCATCAATACCTATTCCATGGTATACAACACCAGATCTGATACCAATTGATAAACAATTTAAACGAAAAAGAGTTTTATTTATATAAACATTACTTTAAATTGTTTTTAAGGCTCGAAAAGTATCGTCCGATTGAGTTCAGAGACATTGTGGGCAATAAAGAAGCGATATCTCGGTTCGATATATTCGCGCAAAAGGGAAACGTTCCGAATGTCATACTTTCGGGTCCGCCCGGAGTCGGCAAAACCACTGTAATTATGATTTTGATAAATAAACTGCTATTTTACGATATTTTTATTTAATATGTTTTCACAATTGAAAGACAATCCTATGTTTGGCGCGAACTCTGTTGGGAAACAACTATAAGGAAGCGGTTCTTGAGCTAAACGCTTCCAACGAGAGGGGCATTGATGTGGTGCGCAATAAGATCAAAATGTTTGCGCAGACGAAAGTCACTTTACCTAATGGTAAGCATAAGATAGTAATCCTGGACGAGGCGGACAGTATGACAGAGGGCGCGCAGCAGGCGTTGCGAAGAACTATTGAAATATATTCGAAGACCACTCGATTCGCGTTGGCCTGTAATACATCCGAAAAGATTATTGAACCCATTCAGTCGAGATGTGCTGTCATTCGGTTCACTAAACTTAATGACCAACAAATTGCGGATAAGATAATAGAGATTTGTAAAAAAGAAAACTTAGAATATTGTGATGAAGGGATCGAAGCGATTGTGTTCACAGCTCAGGGAGATATGAGACAAGCCATCAATAATCTCCAGTCTACTGCTGATGGCTTTGGTTTTATTAATAGTGAAAATGTGTTTAAGGTTTGTGATGAACCGCATCCTCTTTTTATTAAAGATATGTTGAAGTACTGTCTCGACAACAATATCGACGAAGCCTTTAAGATAATGTCTGACTTACATAAGTTGGGATATTCTCCCGAAGATATTATAACTAATATATTCCGTGTCACTAAAAACTATGCATTGCCTGAATATCTAAAATTAGAATTTATAAAAGAGATCGGATACACACATATGCGTATTGCTCAAGGAGTCAATTCATTGCTTCAATTGTCAGCATTAGTCGCAAGACTTTGCAAAAAAACACTAAAACCCTAATAAAATCACTTTGAACTGCTATTTATAATTCTAGGTAAAGAAAAGGCACTTTGTTTAGTGCTTTTCACACTGCTATACATTTCTCTAAAAGTATCACTAAATTCTCCAATTAATGGAGAGGGCATTTGACTATTGTTAGTTAATTCGTAAATTTGTTGATCACTTGTTTCCTTATTCTCTTCTTTTTTTAACTTTTGTAATTCCTTTTGCAAAACAGCATTCGTTTTGAGAGTTTCTCCCAAAGCAAACCTTAATCTTCTGACTTCTTTGTCCATTTTGCTAATGTGTTCACTTATTTGCGGCGGTAAACCTATTCAATACACAATTCATTACTTAACAGATTTTATTAATCATAATAAAAAAATTAAAAGAAAAAGATTTACCTTTTATTATAGGCATTATAAGTACTTTTTCATTAAATGAAGTTTGCGTTGTTTGTGGTGATAGTGAGCCACCAATGATGAGCTTGAACTGCAAATCTATGTGAACCATATTTGACATTAAAAGTTAATTGAATACAAGATTAAACGAATGTTTACCAATGTTTACCTCTGTTTTTTCTTTTCAAATCTTCCAATTCGTTGTGCAAACACTTAAGAATGCTCTGACAGTGCTCTTTAACAAACGTCAAACTCTTCTCGAGCTGTTGAACTCTTAAATTGGGATCTATTGAATTGGATGACTCATCAATGCTATCATTAGTTGAAGGCTTTTCTTCTATAGTTTCTGCAGAAGTTGGAGAGCTATCAGATCTGGTGATTGGCGGCAATCGAGTGCTTTTTTTGCTAAGAAATGAGTTGATCTTTGCATTGCTGTTGTTTCCGACAAAAGCAATCCGTGAACTAAATTGTTGGTGAGGTAAGGGATGAGAATCAAAGAAAGCGGTCGATGTGGACGCGCTCTCCATATCTGTACTGTATTGATATTTGACTGCAAACCTATTTGTTAGTCGAGTGTAACCTTCGAAACGATGAACTATTTAAAGGCTGTTTCTATGTATTGTAGGCTTACATGTATTTATTTATTGTGCAGAATATAATCCAATCAATATTGTTGTCATAGAAATATATTAATGACAATTGCCGTAAAAGCAAAATTACATCCGTATATCAGTCGAGTTTATCTTTACCTTTAATGCATGCCATTAATGAATCGTCAATTTGGTCAATACATCCCTGCACTCACGCTGTACAGCAAGTCAGCCACCAATAGTGCCTCTCTATGTGTTATGCAATAACATAACAGTTTATACTCAAAAGATTAGAGCAGAACTCAATCATTTTGTTTATGACTATCATTTATAACTCTGTTATATCTCTATAACTCACCCCATGATTGGAGTGAAACCACTTCTAGTGCTACTGTTTGTATGTCTGATAGAATGTAAATAAAAGTCATAAACAATTAAAGTAAAATCTATTATTATTTAAATGAGTTGACAATTGAAAAGTCTAAAAGTATTAACAATAATTGCTATACAAATGTCAGCAAATATTACATAAATAATAATCAAATATAAAAAATAAATTGAAGCAGTGTTTGATTAGCGAATATAGTTTTTATTTAGGTCTCTGTTTATTAATCATATATCATATCATATATTTAATATATGGTACATATCATCGATGCTTATGTACAACTCTTAGTTTGTTAGAGATGTCAGATTTTAAATGGAAATTCGCATAAATATGTTGATGAGATCTATTGAGTCAATTAATTCATTTCTGAAATTTATGATGAAATAAAGCGTTCGTTAAAATATTTAATTATGTATAAAGCAATTGATAAAAAGCTATTTTAGACAATAAATTACAATCAACGACATTCCCATATTTTGACCGTTTGGTCTACAGAACCGCTTACGACGTACGGTGAAGTCGGATGAAAATCTGTAAATATAACCGGTTTTAAAATTAATAAAAACAAACAAAGAATGTAAATAAATAATTAAAGCCATACCTAATGAGGTACAGAAGTGGGAGTGAGCGCTTTCCAAAGTTTTGTTCAGCCTTTTATTGACTATATCCCAAACTCTAATAGTTTTGTCATCAGAAGCGCTAACGATGTATTTGCCTCCGGGATGCCAACAGACACCTTTCACCCAATTGTCGTGACCGATCAGAGTGAATAGACATAGACCTACACTTACGTCCCATACTTTTATGGTTTTGTCACGCGATCCGCTCACCAAAAAGGGACCAAAGAGCTTATTGTTTCGCTTCATCTATACATTAAATTAATGCTTAATAACTCATCTTTAGAATAAAATATCATTAAGGGTTAAAATCAATATATATTGAAAAGCTTTACAATAATTGGTGTAATGTGTGAATAATTTTCAAATAATAATTTAATATAAATATATAACAAAACTTACATCATCTGAAGCTTCATTAATAGAATTAGTAGCAGTGTCGGGCGCCCACGCAATACACTCAACGCAATGGTCGTGATCTTTTAGAGTAACTTTAATATCACCGTTTGCTACTATGTGTTCGTTCGCGCTCAGAGACCACACGATTATAGTCTATCAGATGTACAAATATATTAATATATTGCACATTAGCATTAAATATGTGATAATTACATGATCTTTAGAACAGGTGGCCATAAGTGTGCCTTCTTTGTGAACTCTAACCATTCGAACCCAATCTCTATGTCCTGAAAATGTTTTGATACAATAGCCAGTCATCACTTCCCACATCTTTACAGTTTTGTCGCGAGAACAAGAAACTAAATGATCGCCAGCCGGCAGAAAAGTGACTGACGAGACGTTGTGGTCGTGTCCGTGCAGTGTTTTAATACACAAATAAGTTTGAAAGTCCCAAAGTTTAATAGTCATATCTGCAGAACATGAGGCGAGCAGTTTGCCATTCGAGTTGAAAGCTATGTCTTGCACAGAGTCTGTGTGTCCTTTCAGAGTGCGCTCATAATCACCAGTTTCATAGTCCCATATTTTGATAGTCGCGTCTTCACTCGCAGACACAAAACATACAACTATAGGATGAAATATAACTCTAGTGACCGGAGCCCTGTGACCCTGCAGTGTAAACCGTTCTGGAGGTCTAGGAATCCATTCCGTCGGCGATCTTTGGCCTCTCATCGGAGCGCCCGATATATATTCTTTTTCTACTTCACTAAGTTTTGCTTCTAATTCAGTTATTTTTTTAACTAATCGTATGACTGAAGTCCACTTCTTCTCTAACATTCCTGATTGTGTCCGATCGACATCATTGGGCTGTAATATAACATTACATTCATTTTTTACTTAATTAGAAGTCAAATTTGACAAATTTATTACCAGTTTTGCTTCTCTTTTGAATGCATCCAAAGCATCGTTAAAACCATTCGAAGATAAATAATCGGCAATCGCACAGTTCCTGAAAGCATTGCGAGAAATAAGTTATAAAAAATCCATTTATTAAAGAAAAATATTAAATTAGCATAACTTTATTGTTTAAATCTATTAATTAAAAGTTTAAAAATTACTTTCAAGTACAACTAAAATAAGATTCACTTTAATTCGCTTTTCAAATTAAATACAAGTAATAATTATACGGAAGACTCTCGTTATAGTCAACGACCAAATGCAAGAGAAATCCGTTCACTATAACGAGAGTCTACTGTCAGGGGTGGCCAAGGGGAGTGTCCAGCCTGGACCCCCTGAGATTTTGGTCGAGGATATACCCCTCAGCCTTTTTTACACAGTGTGTGAAAAAATTCTTTGATTTTTTTACTTTCTACAAAAAAAATCCAAAAGAATCTTAAATTTAAAAAATGGTCTCAGATGTTATTTAGCGTAATATTGTTATTAATAAACGTTTTAAAGCGATAAATAGCGTGTTTTGAAAAATATCCAACCTGGATCCCCCCTGCATTTTTGGTCGAAAAATCCAAGCTGGATCCCCCTGGTTATAGGTAAGCTTGGCTACCCCTGGTCTACTGTACATATCATACAATTAAATGACTGTAAGGCAAGTTTAACTCTTTCTGAATAAATGGATTAATTTTTGTGACAGTTATACAAATTTAATATGCAGTACAGTATTTCGATATACTAAACATTTAAATGCACTAATTGTAATTAAACAATAATTCAGTAATAATTAAATGTGATTTTTCGTGCATTTATTATTGCGTAATATATATACACACTGCATATAAAGTTAATGATATTATATTCACAATTAAATAAATTGAAAACTTTTAAGATCGTCTCATATATTCGAACAATTATTATTAGACGTACTATTGATCTAACAGACTTGCACTTTTAGAAAAGTCAATATTTTTAGAACATAAGCTCGCATTGTATGAGCTTAAGCTCGCATTGTATGAGCGAATATAAAAAAAATCAAATTTTAAAATATCTTATTTTTGAAAAGATTTAATACAATGTTTAAAAAGTTTCATTTCTAAAATAGTTATTGAATTATTAAAAACACACATCAAATGAGAAATTTTAAAATTAAGACAACTTTATTTAATTTTGAACTGAATTTATAGAATAGCTGTTATATTATATATTTAGTTAATGCAATCAAAAGACAATTAATAAAATCAAATTATATTTGTATATTGACTGTACAGTCATGAATATCTATAATACAAATTGATATCTCTTTTGCACTGCTTAAGAATGAATATAAAATATTATTTCAAAAGTTAAACTGAAAATTCCTGTTTTCAGACATAATTTGCAAAGTTATTTAATTCCAGGAAAACTTTTGTTTTAATTGTTTTCTATTCACTTAAGCTTTAGCTTATATTGAAATATGCGAGCTTTAGCTGAGCCAAGCTTAAGCTGAAGCTTATATTTTGTTCTCACTATTTAAAACTTATATTCAAATTATAAGCTATTATAAAGTCTGAAAAGAATCTTATGGGAAAAGAAATTGATCAAAAAAGCGATTAACTCAATAATAAAGTATGAGAACAGACATTAATTTTAAAATATTGTTTGAATGCGAAAAATAAAAATAGATTAACAGAAATGAAAATATGAAAAGTTATTGACTAAATTGTTAGAATTGTTTAATGAAAACCCTATTCAACCCAACCCAAAGACAATGTAATCAATGGCTTATTTATCGCGAGAATAAAGTCAATTGTTCTGAATTGAAAAAAAAAATTAAATCTATAGAACAAAACTTAACTGCAAAACAACTTTTTTAAAAATTAATTCAACAGCCAGTCAAGTAAATGAATAGTTTAGTGTTCGCCCAAAATCATTCACTTCAAAGCATTTGTGGAAAGAATTTGTTTGAAATTTGATACACAAAAGTTGAAAACTCAACACAATTTATGCGAAGGCACACAAATGCAATAGCAGTTGAATTAAACATTAAATTCGACCGGAAATTGAAAGCAACTCAAAGAACATTTAAATGCAAAGTAGCATTCAATCGAGTGTACAGACAGTTATACAAACAATATTTAGACAAAAATAACTTTAATTTAAATTAAAGTAAATAACTGTTTATACGCTTTAGATCTCGTTATGCAATGGAATAAAAAACATCCAATAATTAATGTTTGAATCGACAAACAGGAGAAAAAATTTAAATTAAGAGAATCTTTAAAACAAATATTTTGAAAAAAATGAGACTGTTTTCAAATGCACTGATTCATGAAAAATAATTGCAATTTTCACTTCATTTACAATCAAGTTTTGACTGTTAATAAAATTATTTAATTAACATATGCTTTACTGTATTTAAGTTAAGAGTCAGTACAGAGAGAGAGTTCAGTCAATAATTATTGTATAACAGAGAACTCAAAAAAATTCCATAAAGTTTTGTTATAAGTTATTGAACGAATGGAGTGGTTTTCTGTTTATGCCGAACCACATATTCTTAAGCGTATGTAAAATTGCTTTCAAATTGTTCGTCCAGTTTGTTTGGGCATTATTTTTGGCTTTTTGTAGTTTTATAGAATCAAACAATAATATCTCATACAAAGAGATACAAAGACAGACATTTCAAGTATTTTCTCAGAAGTGATGCACTCACTCGAGAGTGAATTGTCGACCAATGCTATATCTTATCTCTTAACTCATTCAAAAGTATTAAATCGTATGTTTCAGTAGTTTTATTTGTGTTATCAATTTTGAAATAAACTAATATATCAAGTTTTATAATACTATAGCAATTCTGATAGCGCTGTTAGTCATTAAATTTTTAATAAATTTATTAATAAATTTTCAATAATTGACTCATTTCCGCAATATTTACCGCCTCAAAGATTATAACTTTTTAATTAAGTTTTTTTGTTTCAAATAATACATGTTATCGTTGTATAAAAAGAAGCCAACAATTCATATCAGGAAAGAATTCATAATAAGGATCGCAACTGTTTAACAAATGAAAAGTTCAAAAATTGCTACCAATAGAATATATTATTTCATAAACAGGCCTAAGATTTTTCGGTAATTACCGAATTTTTGTGCTTTCAATGGCTCTTAAACTTTATTTGCTTTATATTTAGGGTTTTTGAAATTCAAATAATAAGTTATATTTTACCGAAATTAAAGGTATTATTACAAAATTCAGGTTTTTTATTACCAAATTACCGAAAAAGGCTACTTTTCTAAAAAAAAATGAGAAAAATCTAACTTTTTTTGGATAATTACAAATTGATCCACTTTTTATCCTCTATTTGTAAGATTTTATTAAATATATAGTTATTTTGCACAAGGGATCTAAAGAAATCCAAGAACTCTAAAACTGAAAAATATTTAGCTTTGATTTTTATTCGTTTAACGAAACATAACTTAAGTTTCTTCTTTTCACTAAAACTATATTTTTAAGCAATTTTATAGAATTAAAAAAATACAATTACATTAAAACTGTTTTAAAATGAAAATTTTTTTAATTAAAAAAAATCACAAAAAGTATCAAAAACAAAGGTACAAAAACTGATTATTTAAAAAAACTTTGGATATTCTATTTAAACAATGAATACTGTGGTTTATTTATATCAAATAATTATATTTTTGTTACCGAATCGAATGGTTTTATTATCGAAAATTCTTAAGTCTGATCAATAGATAAAAATTGTAACAGTGCTTATATTTTAGACCTTAATTATGGTAAATATAACTAATATAACATTCAAGAATTCAAGACACGGGAGACCTCATGTTTTTTTAATGATAACACTGATTCTCAATGTTTTACATTATTGAAAAGATTTAATAACTTTTTGAACGCTAAGCTCTGACAATAGTAAATGCCAGCGCGTGCAGAATATACAAAACATTGCGTAATATCTGTCATATTATAACTTGATTTATAATTGAAGTGAACTATAAAGAACTCTATTATCAATAGTCATATGAAACAGATTATCTGTAGAGTCATATGAAGCAAAATCAACGAAATGAGTCAATACATCCAGTTTTGGATAATTAAATTGTAAATTGCATTCAATTAAATCCTTTAATAATAATAATACAGTAAAAGCTCGATATAACGAACCTTCAAGGGTAAAAATTTTTGTCCATTAAATCGAGTGCTCGTTATATCGAGCTTTCATTGTATAATAAATTCTATCGAAGTTCTAGACTTTTAATACTTGTAAAGAAATAGTAATTAAAAGTTATTGATTCAACTACTGTATAAAATCGATACATATTTAAGTTAAATATAAACTGTGTTTATTATTATGTTCAGAGAAGATAACACTCTAGAGATATAAATATTTTTTATGAGTGAATTCAGCAGAACATACATATGTTTTACATTAATATCATAAGCTTTTTATACAGATATTAATGTTAACCAAAAATGCTTCTGTTAAAGTTCAATTCGATTTAAACTGGATTTAAAAACTAGAGATTTTGAAAAATTTGCAAATATTGAAAAAAATACCTACACTTCAAATGTACTTAATATAACTCTTACTAGAATTGAAAGACAAGTGAAACCAATAAAAAATTAGAAATAGAAAAATGGAAATGAATACAAATATTTACAATTACTATCGAATTGACTATAAGTGAAAATAAATTGAAAAAATAGAGATTTTAAAAGCAATGGTGAGGTTTCACACGCGGTTCGGGTGAAAGTCTTTGTCATTTCTATTCATTTCTATTTAATATATTTGATAACTCTTTGTTTTGGAATAAGAGTGAGACAGGAGTTTGACCTCACCTTATCTCAAATGAGAATAACAGTCGACCGAAAGGGATATAACTCAAAAAAGGTTACAATGAGTTTAAAAAATAATTTGAATGCAAATTTGGGATAAATCAGGTTATTATGCGAACAAATAAATCTATTTATTATACATTTAATGGATGTTATGTTTAACACAATTTAAATGAAATGTCAATAGTATTAAAGTAAGATTTAATTATTATGAAAAATGATAATCATTATGAGATTAGATTACTTTAATTTAAAATTATGTAATTTATTCATATAATAACACGAATTATAAGTAACGCCTACAGAAAAATAGCAAAATTTATCTTCAAAACAGTGATTGCAGTCAAACAAAGTTATGTAGATTTAGAGACCGAACGTATTGATAAAATCGTAGTTACCATTAACAGACTTAACAGACTATTAATATTATTATTTCTACTCTTTATAACTCAAACATACTATACTGCGCTATTAATGGTCAAAACACTTTACATATTTTGAACTTTTGTTTCCAAAATAAACAAAAGTCTATTCTTAAGTTATGATTAATCTATCAATTATTCCACTGATATCGAGAATCAAGACTGACTCGGATTAGAGAGAGTCACGAATTTGTTAAACAAAATTTAAAATAAAATTTAAAAATTGAACGCAAATAAGCATAAGTATATACAGTATTATATAAGTATACACTGTATTATATAAGTATAGATCAAAACAAAAGAACAAATCACGAGCCAAGAGATTCTTGACCTAAATATACCGCAAACCAAATAAATTGCAGGCATTTAACTGACTCTGAGCTTAAAGTGAGTGCAATGTCTGAATAGGTCTCAGATTTATTATTATTACTAAATCAACATTTGTATGTCGACAACAATTAGTCATTGATTAGAGTTGGAGTGTTTTCTTACGCATTCAAAACTGATAATTGTTTGCTTCCATTTAAAGCTCTTAAGTAATCAAAACATTACAATTTAATGATCAAAAGGAAATAATTGGTTGCGAATAATTGTGAGACAGAACAAGAGACAAATTATGAGATAATTGTAAATAACCATAAATATAAATAAGGTTTCAAACAAAAAAATTAAATGAATACAAACAAAAGTGCTTTGATTAAAGGCAAGAACTAAATCAACAAAAATTAGGATAATTGTGAGCTCTATAATGGTTTAAATGGCATCAAAAAACTCATCCCATTTGAGACTTTTGTTTGTTAGCTATAAATAAATGTTTGACTGTAAGCGCACTATCAATGTCATGGTCTGAACAGTCTTTCATCCAACTGTTGAACTTTCAAAGATGTCTAATAAAGAGACAAACGCTGACTCGTGAGGCAGGATATAAGTTATGTATAAAAAACATTCAAACAATTATTGCAATTAAACAATAATAGCATAACAGGTATGAAACAAATGAAAATTAATTAATTTAAAAACAGATCAACTCTTATCTCAATTATAAGGGTATACAGTATTAAAATTTCTATTTTAGATTAAAAACGGTTTACTATTAATAACTTATAATAAACGAGAGATTAATCTTATTTTTACGATAAGTCAAGATTTAAAAATCCAAAAAATTAATAAATATTTATAAAGTATTGAAAAAACGATAACTATATAAAAGTTTTTCAGAGATTTCGTAAGTATTGTCATAACTTATTGTTTATTATATTGATTTGTGTTTTATGTTATATATACTGAAAATTGTTTAATATATTGTAATAATAAATAAGGAGATGAGGAATGCATTTATTGTAATCTCTGTCACATATATTATATTAATTATTAATTTAGAGAACTATTAAAAAATGGATTCATTTTTATGAATGCGGTAAAGGTATAAAAACCGGTCCACAACTGAGTCACAAATATATATAAATTAAGTTTGAATTATACGCAAAACCATCGATTGATACCAATGTAATTGCATTTTAACAAAAATAAAAGTCAAATAAAAAGTGGAAAACATTTTATTATTTTAATTGATTCGTAAAAACTAATGACTTCTCGTTTAATGCGTATAAGAGTTAATACGGCATAAGATTAATAGTTTATTGATAACAGACTTATAATATAGAAGTAATACTAGTATTAGAAGTAAAGCCATTTCAACAGAATATTAAAATATTATACATTATTATTATTACTGTTTTATAACTATAACTCCACTCACTTTGGAAACATATGATATTTTCTATTGAATGACACACTTTTCTATCGGTGAAATGTATGACTTTATATAAATATTTTAGTCATTATACAAATAATGAGATCTATTCATAAATATATATCAATTATTTTTCGTTCGCTTCACTCAAAACAAATAAATTTTTACTCAAATCAGTGCTAATCATGCAATCGGTATATAAAAGGACAGCACTTTTACACATTTTCATTAATATTATTTCAATATTTGATTTTCAAAATATTTATAAATAAATACGCTTTTTGTGAATTAGTTTTTATCAATAGATATCTGAATAATAAATAATTAGAAAAACAAATATTGAATGGCATTGAAAATCGACGAAAATTAATATAATTAAAAAGAAAATAAATGTAAAAAAATGCAAAAAAGGTTGGACTCACAGCTCTTCGCGCTGTCGTTGAGTTAAAACCATTTTCATGTTCGTCAATAAAATGAAATCTCAATTCACACCAATATTAATATCAATTAAATAGTTTAACAAACATGTGAGCAATCATTCAATTAATTCATATCAATAATAAATATCAATTGAAATAATAGTTTTGTATCAAATATTTGGCAAATAAAACAAATCACAAATGCATTTATCTATCAATAACTTAATTACTAAAAGACTACAAAAATTACTTCTAAACCAATTATTTCTAAAATGACTTTCCTTTCGATCTGTTATTAATAGTAAATAATTATTATATTAGAGAAAACGCAACCAATTCTAGAGCTGAGTTCACTATTCTCTCTCTCCTTCTCCTGATCTCTGTCTACAGTAGTATTCACTTGAGTTCTATATAATAACAGCAATACTTTCCACTGCTTTACCGAATCATTGACTCAACCAAAAGATGGTCGTCTAATGACGTAATTTTTTTAAAATTATTTTTTACATTTAATAAATTACGTTCGCTTTTAACCATTTTTTGTGACAACTTTGCGATCAATTTCTATACTCTTATAATTCAGGGTTTAATTAGTTTCGTTTGAGTTATTTATGTCTCTATTTTAAGTGTAAGGAAAATATAAGTTTTTGACACACTTTCAAACAGATGGCATTACTTCTCACTAATTCTTACTAAATATTTGTGTTGGCACACATTCAATGCATTCTCAATGCATTCAATACTATTACAGTATTATTATTGGTATTAAAGAAGAGATCACGTTCTGGGAAAGGCCAGGAAAGGGATCTTTCACTTATCGTTCGGGACATTACTTGATTTCTACTTCAATAATAGTTTTTGTATTTATTTCGTCAAATGTTGAGATAGAGCTGCTATTTGTTAAATACATAGTAAAATAAACCACTCCTTTAACGTGAAGTAACGCTTATTATTACATAAAGTTAATAAAGTAATTATCAAATATTTAATACAAATTTTATTATTTAGTAGTTTTCCTTGAAATTAAATAGGCTTAAGAACTGTGTTTCTGATTAATGACTCGTATTTGAGGTTATACTTCACCGTCACTTCACTATAAAATATATTTACTATAGATTTATGGGATTTATGATTACTTTTCATATCGTTAATGATCTAAAGCTTTAGTAATTGATAACAAAAATCCGGTTTTAAATAAATAATTTATTGTTAAACAGTTTTAATAACAATACAAATTATACATAACTTTAAGACAACTTGAAAATAATAATTATTATTAAACAGTTATAACTCTAATAGTTAGGAAAGTTTTAATTGAAATGCTATTGAAATATGTTTGAAATTTTAGAAAAAATGAATAGAAAATAAGTTTTTACATATCGTTCAACTTGTCAGCAAATGGTATACTTTTCTTTGGCTCAAACATAGGCCTTCTGTATGTGGAGCTCTTAGGTGTTGACGTGCAGGCAATCAAAGACTGCTTTATTGAATTGTCAAACAATGAACTTTTATATGACATTCGATCACTATTTGATTGCTTCGATGGACAGCACTTCAATGCATTTAATTTCTTGCAATTGGATGCAAACGGAGTCGTTGTCGAACATAACCCTTTCTCTGTTGACCTCTTTTTACCTGATGTGCAGTTTGTGCTCATATTTACGTCAAATAAATTCTCTTCATTGCTATTATTCAAAGGACTCGAAGAAGTAATTTGAGAATTAGAATCATTTATTTGAGCGCAAGATTCAGAACTGTTTAACTTGAGTCGTGTCTCATATACTTCTTTTACTAATTGTTCTTCAATGTCCATAAAGAGAAGCTGTGCTTTCATTTTATCGGTTTCAGTAATGTTTATTCGCTGTCCATTCGCGCGACGAAATCCCATAAATGGTTTGCTTTCAATACTTTCAAATTGAATGTAATCATCACTTTCCAAATGAGTCAACTTTTCCTCACCATAAGTGCAATAATCACTTCGAAGAATATATTGCGAATCGTTTTCATTCAATTCATTCGTTTCATTCACTGGATTTTCATTATTTTCTTTTGTATTCAGTTCTGGAAATTGTTGATTTTCTAAAGCTTTTGAATTATTAGCTTCTGATTCATTGAAACCATTTTTAGTATTATTAAAAGTTAGTCCAAGTTTTTCGATACAATTCAAATATTGTTGATCTTCTTGTGAATCAAATGCATAGTTTTCATCATATTTTGGAGAACTAGTAATGAAAGGCTGTTTAAGATCTGTTAAATGCTTAAAGTTTTGGCTCATATTGTTGTCATTGTTGTCATTGTTGTCATTGCCATCATTTTGATCATTTTGAACATCATTTTGAACCTCATTTTGAACCTCATTTTGATCTTCAATTTGAACACCAATCGATTGGTTTTCATGAGATTCAATGCATTCATTTGTGGTTTTAATGACTTTACTCGCGCTTTGAAATGAGTTGAGAACCAAATCATCGCATTTAATATCACTTAAATCGATGTCTTTGAACACTTTCGAGAAACTCTTCCTCTTATTGTTGACAATACTAGAGTTGAAAGAAGTGTTGAAATTACTATTATTTGTTGTATTCAATGATTTTGCCAATGAATTGGATGCTTTTGAAAAACCTGTATTCGTATTAAGACTAATATTATTGGAATTATCATTAATTTGTTCATTATTTGTGTCACTATTTTGAACATTATTTAACTCAGTATTGGATTCAGTTTTGTCTTCACTTAAATCGAAAACTTTAGAAACAAATTTGAATGAATTGTTATCACAATTAATATCATTGATTTGCCGCACATTTGAGAGATCTGTGAAGTCAAAGTCAGAGAACAATTCATTTAATCCTTTCTTTTCTCGTTCTTTAACTGTTTGTTTAGAAATAGGTTTTCGTCTTATTCTCGAAATTCCCACCGATTTCTGCATAACTCAAGATTTGATTTAATATTTACCAACAATAACAATAAATAGATTTATTATTATTTTGTTTAATCAAAAACTGCCGCAAAACTCAATCATTGATTATATTGTTTACATATTTTGTTTTTTGATTGGTTTCAAAACATTAAAACTTTCATAAAAAACGATAATTTCGAACAAATTTAAAGCGCAGTTAAAACGCAGTTCTAATGACTTGAGGGATATTTTTACGAGGATTTAAATGAACGTAATTTATATTTTATTTAATATCTATCAGTACTTTTCTGTTTTATTTTGTACATAAATAACGTTGAGATGAAATCACATCTCTATTCCCCCACTGAATCACTGCTCACACTATTATTGTGATTCTTATTCGCCTTTGAGTTGAGCCCCACTTTGGAGGGTAACGTATATTATATATACGACATATACAGGTAAATGAAATGCTTTATACAGAATATCCTTTTCCTGTTTGTTAGTGAGCGTTGTTATAACTCGACTATTCACTCACTTATTTGTGGTTAAAATTTAACATTAATTCTGATTTGAATTAAATCAATAAATTAAATAAATTAATTATCAAATAACTCTCTCTTGAGAAATGAGAGCAAAGGTTTATATAATTTTATTTTATTTATATTAATGTTAACATAGATTAGACTTATTATTGAGATTGAGTTTAACTGTTTTGAGTTTGGATTTAATTGAATTGAATTAAATTGCTTTGAATTGCTTTCAGTGGAGGAAAAAGCGTATGCGAAGATTGAAAAGAAAGCGAAGGAAGATGAGAGAAAGGTCTAAATAAGCGGTGCATCGGTTGGTGGGCTGTTTGGCTGTTCGGGTCGTACAACACATCACCAAAACTACAACATATTTGCTAATAATAAATAATTAAAACATTGTAATGAAAATCGCTATAAAATAATAGTGATTTGATATTTGCTTTAATTAATTACCAAAATATGTTGTAATGAATTTACATTAAAACGAGAGAATGCTTTATGTAATCATTTTTACCAATAAACGTGTTTTCAAGAATCGCTTTGTTTTCACTTTTCAATAGAGTCTGCATTCAAATGAGTATTAGAGGTAAGACTTAACGACTGATTGAAGGCTTGTATTAGTGTTATATTACTTTGAAAGGATCGCATTAATTGGTGATATCGTAAATTACAGTACACTTTTGATCCACTTATGATTTTAGGCAATTTGAATCAATATCTAATATTAATGACGTTATACCAAAGCTTATGTTCATTTTGTAAATCTGTTAGAATACTAAACAAGAACTCGAAACTCTTATTTGAGACATTTATATATAATTAGTATTACCCTAAGTTGTGATGGGTTTTAGATATATTTTTTAACCATTTTTTAGATTTTGATTGGCTCTAAATCATGATTTTTTGAATTGAAGTTCAATAAAAGGCATTAATTTTTGTAAAATATAATATAATAGCTAAACAGCCTCTATAGTTGAAGAAGTGAGGGATATTGTTGCACAAGAGATAAAATAAAGATGGTTTAATTGTTATATAATGTATTATATAAACAATTATATAAGACATACACACATTATGTTATGATCCGTTTTGATACTAATGATCTCATTTAATGCAAAACCTTTGAGATACTTATGCAAAGTAATAAATAATCTTTTATTAATTAATAAACTTTTGAATTAAATAAATAAATTTATAATACTGTATATGAGATAAATACATAAAATAATAGTAAATACAATTAAGGACTAGAACGGAATGACTTAATATTGTTGACAAATATTTTCAATATTAAAAAATCAAAAGACAACCAATTAATAGAGTTCAGTAAAAATAATTATAATATTTGATTAACAATTTCTATCGTCTGCTTCACTAGACTTCTTGCCGACAGCGTCGGGATTGGCCAATGGGTCCAGATCTGCAAATAGGTTAAACCAAGAAGACATGTCTTCCTTCTTAGGCTTCATTCCCTAATAAGTTAAACACAAATAAGTCAATATTTTAATAATAATAATAATAATAGGGAGTAATCGGACTCATAATCGAAGGGTTCGAATCCCAGCCTCGCTGTTCTTTAATTGCAATATACCGGCCATATATTGATTGTTTTCGAGCAATCCCTAGGCCCGTAGCATTTGCCCAGATAACACCTGTAAAAATCTCACTCTAACTCTGGGCTAAAGGTGAGATCTCCTCTCATTAGGGAGTTGTTAAATATCATTACGAATCATCTAAAGCAGTCTCAATGTATGTTCAAATCCTATTATAACCTAAGTTTCTCATAACAAAACCTTATTTAGCATTGTTTTGCTTGTGATGCATGTGTGTAAATGATTTTGGACAAAAGTTATTATTATAGCGTAGATTTGTGCTGACCTATAGCTATAGCTATACCTGTACTGTAATTGGAGTCCAACTAATTAAATAATAGTTTAACAAAAGATGGATTTTAGGGATATCTTCATAAGGCTTATTAATTAAAAGTAATTCATTTCTAAGTAACTGCAAGTATGCGAAGTTTGATAGTGAAGCCCAATATCATACATAAAATCCATTTGAATTTATTCTTACCTTTTCTTTATTAGAGTTTAAATTTATTTTCTTTTCATCATTTTTATCACTTTTTGGAATCGAATGAGAGATAGGATTGAGATAATTGTTGGTTAGGGAATGGTCTAAGTCTAAGAGCTGACTCGGCATAAATAGATCTGATATATTAGTAGAGGATGTGTTCGCAGCACTGGCTTCTATGACTGGAGTGGTCGGTGCGTTCAATATCTCATTGAGTAGTGTTAAGTCATCAGCTTTGGAATCACTGGAAGTGAGAACATCTTTCATTTGTGCCGAATCTGAACGCTTTTCAAAAATGTTGTCGATTTCATTCTCTTTACGATCAAAAGTGAGATCAAGCAAAGCATTGCCACTGTTTGGTTCACCGAAAGCATTCTTTTGGTTCAATTGTTTGGGTTTATTGTGCGCTAAACCCGACGTTTTTTTCATCGCATTTTTGCCTTTTTTATTAATCAAATCCTTATTATCGCTAATCTTATTTGTGTCGTCGTCTCTGTATTCAGATTCGAAAAATATAAGCCTATCCTTGTCTTCATCGTCTTCTGTATCGTCAAATATTTTTCGAATATCTTCACAATTGGCGGACTCTTCAGCTAACTTTTTGCTGGTTTCGGTCAACTCTTTCAACATAGTGAACTCGTAATACTGGTATCCCTTAAAGCTTTCTGCGACAGCACTCATAGTTCGTGAGGTCTTTTCCCAGAAGAGAAGTAAAGCAGTTTGATATCCGACTAACGCATGGCTATACATATTACAACGCGAAGCACTCAAGAGATCAACCTTTTGTAAAGTGTCGAGTTTTAGTTTATCGAAACGCGCTTTAGTTCTGCGGACATGACTCTGCACTTTTCGAAATTTCTCGAGTTGTTTATAAGTGTCCGGATCTAACTGTTGGGATATGTCTTTCATCCAAAGCAATGCCGCGCGATATGCAGTCCTCGACTTTTCCATTTTGTCAATTGTCAACATTGTGTCCGCCACTGCTCTGTACTGAAAGGTCTCAACTTCTTGATAGAGTCTAACGAGTGGATTACGTAATTGAATGCGTTGTTGCGCGGTATAGCAGAGCGTCTTACCAGAGGCCGTCAGCATTTTGCCGGCGCGTGTCTTATCTACTTTACCGCACTCTTTCAGGAATCTTCCGCAAGCGCTTTCTTCGTGTGCGAGACCACAGACTCGGTCCTGATAGCCCTCCAGTACTAAAATCAAGTTCTGACACGACTCGTCTATTGAACGCAATAACTGTTGCATTCAAATTATATAGAAATGGATTACAACACGTAAATTACAGGTATATATGTATATACAGTATTCAATACATAAACTCATATAAACTCAAACAAAGTTTCAGGTTTTAGTGCTCAAGAAGTACATAATTGTTGTCATACTGTTTGAGTACTTGTAGTAATACTTCATTTTGTGTACTCTTCGTTGGTCTCTATTCGTATTAAACATAAGCAGAAAACTATTTATTCTTCCATAAGTTGATGGACAACAATGAGAACCTCTTGCGCACAAAGACCTAAAGTCTTGCAACCAATCGATTATTGATTAAGTTATATAATAAATAATTTGAGACATTATATGAATTAATTTGAAGTAAATGATAAGATATTGCAATGAATGAAACCTCAAGTTTAGCGTCAAGTTCTGCATCACTGGCGACGACACAGTCGTCTTCTTTACGCTTTAATTTTCTGAGAAATGTTTGTTTAGTCTCCCAGTAATGCATTTGCATTTTGGACAGAGTCGAGTTGTCATACCGTTCAACATATCGGTCGTATTCATTCCCATAAATGCCACCGTTTCTGCCCTTTCTTTAAATTGAATTAAAAAACATTACTATTAGATATATATTTGTATTCAATCGCGTAATCAAATAGTTATGTATTTATCATATGATAGATATCTACGTGTTATTCAATACAAAACTGTTGAACCACTTAATACTTACATATCTGTCATATTATTTCATTTGATAAAACATTAATTTTTAAGTTTATTGATTAGGTATTTGTTAAACAGATGTGAAAATTGATTTTAATATAAAATTAGAGGAAATGCAAACACTTCTCGACAATTCTCTCAAAACAGACTGAAAACAGTTTTTTCGGTGTCTTATGAAATATACGGAAATAAAGTCAAATATACTCTGAATCTGAATGTATTATAAAAGTCTAATACAGTATAACTGTAAACAACTTTTACTCTTATGAAAACGCCTTTTTATATAAATCGCTCATAAAAACAATTTTTAGCCAAAAACAGAGATAAAGTTGTAATTTCTGATCAAATTTATGCTGAAATCAGAGAATTTCGCATAAGTTTTAGATTTTTCCCCAGAATAACGGTTCGAGTTTTTGCAAATATAAAAAATTTATTACGTTATGCTTTATATGGAGAGAGAGGTCTTGAGTTGAAGGTAACATCCGTTAAGCCTAATGTTAAAAATAGCATAATATAAGAGATTTGGGCATAAAATCGCGATTTCAGGGAAACGTAATAAATGACAGTAATTTTGTTTGTGTTCAATACTTTCCAAACGTTTGCAAAGACTGTCACAAACTTGTTGTAAATGACGTTTCATTTTATTTGATTATTACTACCCTTTAGTTGAATAGTGAATTGCATTTCAATAGTTTGAGTGAAAGTGTTTATGGATGTGATCGTGTTTTGGACACAAACCAAACAATAGATTGATTTGTTGTGACATTTGTTTGTGTATTGAATTACTATTAAATTAATTAAAATTAAATAAGAGTTAAAGCAAATTAAAGTCAATTATATGTTAGTTTATTACGTATTAAAACGCAATCAAATTAAACGTAAGTAATATTTGTTTAGAATTTTGTTGCATTTGATTGTATTTGAAAAGAAAGTATTGATTATTTGAAACTAATTTGAAAACATTAGAGTATTAATAAGACATAAATAGTATTAACACATGTATTGATGTACTGCTCTCTTCAGACTACTGTTCAGACATAATCCGATCGATGGCAGACTCACAGGCGTATTGCTTGAGACGGAAGAACCATTTGTCAGATATGATCGATGTGTTCGACCGCATGTTCAAAGACGAGTCGATGACAGACGTGCAGCTGATGTGCTCGGACGGAACGATAAAAGCGCACCGCATGGTGTTGTCGGCGTGTTCCCCATATTTCAAGAGCGTATTCGACAAAATGCCAAACAATTATCACTATTACCCTATAGTCATACTCAAAGACATGCCAATCAGTGATCTCAGAGCCATTATTGAGTTCATATATCGCGGAGAAGTGACTGTAGCTCAGGAACAACTCGAGTCTGTCATCAAAAACGGCGAATCGCTTCAAATCAAAGGACTCGTTGATATTGAAGACAATAAAGACAAAGACTCTAATAATGGCATTTCTAGAAGAAGAAAACGAAGGCGACATCGTCGAAAGTCTGCTTTGGATGAAAACAATAAGAATATTAACGACGCAGAAGATGATGACGAGGAAGACGTCAACGACAGACAGAATAGACATGAAGATAGGGTTAACTCTTCTGATGATTATATAAGTGAATATTCAGATGCAGACGAGACCAGTCATTCCCTGATCGGCACTCCCACTGATATGAGCGCTTCCAGAAATTACAATGAAAGTGTTGGCGCATCTGAAGATATCGAGCCCTCTCGACTACTCGAACAGTCTATGATTACCGGAGATGTGAGTCTATTATGAGATATTATCTATAAATCTATTAAAAATTTATATTCTTTGTTTAGACACAAGAAAGTAATAGTATTAATCAGTATTCTTCGTCTTCGAATACTCACCATTTGTCAGCAGTAGAAGAAGACGGCAAGTGTTCACTTATTATTTTCTAATCTCTTTTACATTCGTTACTAAACTTTCGCAGTTATTCGCAGATTAGAAATAGACTTCTGTTTGTTGCAGTTTTTTTGTTCAAACTATAAGCAAATTATAAGTTTCTTTACAAGACTGAGATTTAAATTCTATGTAGAACTAAAAGATCTGATATGGTTGTAAAAGAGAATACTAACTGTAAAAAGGTTTAAATATTGATAGTAATTAAAATTGTTTTGTGTCTTAGACGTGAAGCCAATACTTTTTGATGAGCCGATAGGTCTGATAACTCAAATGTCATCAGGTTTAGGGACACATTCTTTATCACATGACGTCCACTCTGACTCCGCTCACAACCATTCTGCTCACGTAACTACAGCTTCCAGTTCTTTAACTTATGACACTTCTGGGATACAGTCTATTCCCGGAACGAGTAACTCATCACAAACTGCTGTGCGTTCTCATTCATCAAATGGTAAGAAAAGTTCTGTTTTTCATTAAGTTTTAGTTTTTAATGACTGGCTTTGAAATCGCTTTTGAAATTATATTTTATTGTGAAGTTTGCATTTTTTATCTCTCTTATTGAATAATAGAAATTCGAGAAAAATGTTTATATAATGCGTTCACAGAATACCTGTGATTAGCCTTAAATGCGTATTAGGCTCAAGAGATTTCAAGTTTTGTCCGTACAGTAAAAGCTCGATATAACGAACCCTAAAGGGGTAAAAATTTTTGTCCGTTAAATCGCGCTTTCGTTATATCGAATGGATTTTATTCATAACTCGAAGGGAATTCAAGTTACAGTATGTACGTTATAACAAGATGTTCGTTATTTCGAGTTTTTACTGTATATATTATAATAATGTAGCATTTAAGTAGTCTATTTAAAATAGAAGCGAGCATAGGGCTCGAGCAGGTCGGGCAGTATGATTGATTAATCGGTCTTATAATATAACTTTTAAAGCATAATTGGAATAATGCTCGCCTTTTAATGCAAAACTAGTCAACAATCTATTCATATATTTCTTATTGCCTTTTGTTTAATATTTCTATCAATTGATTAATTGAGTTAATGTTGAAATAATTTCTTAATTTGTAGTCAAATGAATTTCTTTTTTATTGAAAATATTTTTTTGATTATTTTATTCAAAGTAAGGTTTTCTGTCTTATTACTTATTTATCGATTTCAAGGTTTTCAATAATTTTACTTATAATTTATGATAACTTTATTTAATTGAAACAAAGCATAAATAACAATATATCTTAAATATGATTATATAATAAATATTGTGAATTCAATAAATTGAGCGAAATATTGCGAGTAATGGTTATGTTAATTATAAGTTATCAAAGAGGATATTCTCTTTGAATTATATATTTTGGGGCTTTTACTCAACATTTTTTGTTCTATTGATAAATTGCTTATAACTATAATTATTATTAATATGAAAACAGCTTTGAAATAGTAGAGTCAATAACTTATAACCACTTGTAGTTTATTTTACGTTCATTTACTCCAAATATTTACTGATGATTGAAGTGATTATAATTTTTTGTATAGTATATAATATTTTAGAGGTTATGCTATTATAAAACTAAACCGATTGGTGTGATTTTGATGAAATCATTACAAACTTTGTTTCAGAAACTTATTGAAATTTTCACTTAAAAGACTTGTCGAGAAATCTCCTGATTTCACAATTAAGTCTTCAATATTTTTATGTCAAATCTCATGTATAGACTTGTTTCTCATGTTGTCTGTGTTTCATTAAATTCTGTGTCAAAATTGGGTTCAAAGTAACAAAAGACTAAAGACCTGCTCATTACCATTTGCAGAGCAATTCGGGCACTCTCTCCATACACTCCACTCGTCTCACATTCACAGTCCTCACACACATTTGTCCGCACTATCGTTTCAATCAGAGGGATGTTCATCACTAACCTCACTAACAGTTAGTGGGCGCCGGCCTTATCATTGTCCCATTTGTATGAAATCTTTTTCCGAAAAGGGAAATATGAAAAGACACACTCAAATACATTTACAACAGCGTAACCGTTATGTGTGTGACACGTGTGGCAAATGCTTCGCCTGGAAAGATAACTTTCATCGACATAAACGCTCTGCTCATACAAGTGTTGTTCACTTTTCCAAATAATACTATTCATCGCTTTAGTTTTGTTCGTTTTCATGAGTTTAAGTAGATTTGAGTGGCATTACTCGCATATTATGTCTCAATTGTATATAAGTCTATCAAACAATTTTAGTATAGAAGAGATTATTATATTTTGTATTGAATTAACTTAAATTAAATTCTGTCAATTAATTTATTTTAATGTTTATTTCATTCAAATGTTTAAAAGAATTGTTGATCTGATACTATTTTAAAGACCAATCATTTTTGTCTATTTCCTCGACAACATTGAACTTCTCTTTTAGACTCATTTATTAATAGTAAAAATTAGTGATATTCATGAGCTCCAAATCCTTAGCTTCAAACTCGAGCTTTACAAACGTTCAATTTTGCCAGAACTCGAGCAGTACTTTAAATCATAGCTGATTTCGGTTATATAATAATAACAAATATAAATACTATAAAACATAAAGTAATAAAAAGAAATTTGAACTTAACCAATACTCCGAATGCTTTCTAAAAATGCTTCAAAGCTAACAGATTCGAAAAATTGAGCTCAAGCTCATTGCAGCGGAAAGAGCGCTCATGAATGCTAGTACTGTAGTAAAAGAATCCATGTCAGTACAAATAAAGCTCATCTAATTGTTGAAAGTGTTATTCAAATTGTTGTTCATTGTGTTATATATTCTTATAAAAAAATTTAGAGTAAGAAGTTGTCGAAAATTATTTCTGTTCTCATAATTAAAGCTTTTATTAGTTTTCAATGACTGAAAAAACAATTATTCAAATGAGTTCTTCATATTTTTTGCGGTATTTTTTAATAAAATTGTTTTTATTTAAAATACATTTTAATCATTACAGAGAAACGCAGACACAAAACTACTGCCGCCAAGAAGTCACTGCATTCTAGACTCCAGACATTTCATACTCGACAACAGCGTTTCCACTGTCAGATATGTCATCAAGGATTCACTGCAAAACGCAATTTGCAGAGACATATGCAGATTCATAATTACTATCGAAATAAGTTTGAATGTGAAGTTTGTCAAAGACAGTTCTCTTGGAAACATACCCTTAATATTCATAAAGAAAAAGCGCATAATATTAAGCTTTAGTGTACTAACAAAACCCTAATTCATCTTCATTTAAATTCAATCATTTCTGTATCATTTTATTACAAAAGTTGTATATATAAAAGTTGTCATTTAACCAAAGAATTGTGTTTCGATGTGTATTATTGTCAAATCAAAAGACTATATTTGATGTTTAAAACATTTATTTGAAGTCTTTAATATGTGAGCCTAACTATCGCTGTATATGATTATAGTAATGATTAGTTTACGCTAAATTATTATAACTAAACATTAAGTTTGTAAATAATAGCTGTCATTTAAATTTAAATGTAATTACAGGTAAAACGACAGGTGGTTTTCAATGTCTTATTTGTTCGAAACGATTTGATGTGCGCTATAGTCTTATTCGACACATTAGAGTAATTCACGAACAAACAAGTTATTATGTTTGCGCTTATTGTGGCAGAAAGTTCACGTGGAAATCAGCATATCTCAGACACATTAACATCACCTGTCATTTCAAAGCAACAAATAAACGTCCATAACATTCATATACATTTTTAATATCTATTATAGTCATACAGTATATAACGTCTCAAACAATCATTTTCACACATTATTAAATGTACATATATTTGATTGATTTGCACATTCAGTACTATTAGCATTTTGTGTAAAAACTTCTTTAATAAGTTATAAGTTCTTCATCAAAGATATCAGTCATTTGCTAAATATAATAAATGATTACATTTTGAATTTTTGTACAAATGAGTCTTTAAAAAATGTATTCTTAATGAAAATTTTTAAAAATATTAAATGGTTTAAAAATTTCTATAATTATTATGAAATGTATTACAAGTTTAGTGTAAAATATTTAAATAATTTTGACGCCAAATGCCATCTCAGCCACGAGTGAGCGTCTGTTCATAACAGTACTGATAATTATAATTAACTCTTTAATAAATTTTATTCAATAAATGATATGAAATGAAGTATTTATTTAAAGTCTTAATCAAATGAATCAAAAAAGTAAAAATACTTAAATATCGCGCTTTACTAAGGGTTTCACATAAATTACATGTAAATAAATGTAATTCTTTTAATTCTATAAAATATGGCGATTATTATGATAGCAATGAAAGCAATAATAGTTTAACGATAGGATCAAAACATTATTATTGAGTCAATAACTAAATAAAATGAGGGCTCAATTATAGGAAAATATTTAAATTACAATAAATTTAGAATTGATTAAAAAGAATTGAATGGAATCGAGAACAGGTTCTGAAGCTCACAGTTATACATCGCTGTCATGGGAGAGACGATCGGAGAAGACGTGCAACACATCATCGCATTTGTGGACAGACAGGGCGGAGAGGACAGAGAGGTGTGAATGTCGTGTAGAGTCAGACCCCTCGCTGTCGTCGCTGTTCGTGTTCGGCTATTCGTGTAAACTCTTCCGCGACGACCAAAGGGCTCAACATATGGATTGTGGCAAACATTTGATACCATGGATGGGATCGGAAGCACTTTTGATTGACAGGTCCGTCAATAGTATTCATTGAAATCAATAAACATATGAATTAATCATTTAATTGACAACTCTTTTGGAATTTGTTTTATCGAAAGAACAGTTATTGAAACGAAAAGAGATTATTATTATTTTGCGACTCATTGTCGACAATGAGTTGATTTGTTTTTCTTTAACAATATTTCAATTTCCGAATCCCTTTCCTTAAGAACAGGAGTCATATGTGTTTCGTTAATATATAATAAACGGATGGAATGGTTTTCACATTATATGAAGGATTGGTATGAAATATATATTGAAAATCAGAAATTTGAAAATGAAATGATTGATGAAATGAATCCTATATTTGTTAAGTTTTGATCATTTGATAAAGAGTTGCATTAATAGTGCAATTATTTCTTCAATACTTATATCGAAAAAGTGGCAAATCGTTAGCGGATCGTAAGCTTTGCGCCCAAAATGTTATTTCAGTTTTTATAGGGTTTAACATTTCCTGTACTTAAACATTCAGACAATTTTTGACATTTTTGTTAAATTGTTTGACTTAAACCAAAACTATTTAAATATTAACCTAAAATAGTTTCTAAATTAGTTTAAATCAAATTTTGGTGCAAACGCTCGTCACTAGTATTTCGCTAATGAGATATGCATTTAAAGTTAGTTTAAGCAAACATTTTATGTACTTTTGATACTCATATAATATAATGATTTATTTGTAAATTAATAGCTGAATATACTTATGATTTTCACGTTCTAATCGTTTTGTTTGTTTCTCTTATTTTTTATACGACTAAAGGTTTGACGTTCGCGGATATCTCCATGATTTGAAACAATACGAGCCAAACAAAAATGCTTCTGAGGAATTGACAGCTCAAGAATTGGAGATCGAAAGGCTTTGCGATGAAGAACGCTTTGCTGACCTCAAGGATGATGATATCAATCACGGTATTTCTTCTTATCATTACTTTTTATACAGTATTAAAAATATATATTTTTTAATTTGTTTTCACAGAAGAAGAGATAAGGCGATTACACGCGGCTTTAGCTGATGGCGGAGATTATCATCAAATGGATTATAAATATGATGACAATTCTGTAAATAAATCTGAAATTATTAACGAATCATTGTCTGAAAAAGAAGGGGACGAACAGCTTGAAGATAACGATATTTTTAAACTGCCGTCTGGTTTGTCTCCACCGGAAGGCATTTCTTTGGTCTGTTGAAAATTATCATATTTATTATGAATTTAATCTCAAATATAAATTTATTTCATAGCCTGAAAGTCAAAAATTGCATAATATTATAGAGAAGACGGCGTCCTTTGTTAGTCAACATGGAATTCAAATGGAAATTATTGTTAAAACTAAACAGTCGTCTAATAAAAACTTTGATTTTCTTTCATTTGACTCGCATTTGAACCCTTACTATAGATTTTTATTATCGAGTATCAAATCAGGAAAATATGTTCCAAAACAAACTGAAAACAGCGATAAATCAGATTCTGAAGATTCAGAGGACGAACACTATTTGCATCCGAGTTTACTGGGCTCTAATCGGAGTCGAGACAAACATTCTAATGAACCCTTCAATATACCAAATCTATTGCGCTCTACCAATGATCAGGACTCGTATTCACAGCTCGTCAAGAGCTTCAAAGATAAATATCCGACTATTGAAGAAACGAATAAACCTTTATCTGAAGCAAAAGAGCCTTCAGTAGAAACCGATTCCCTGGCAAATGATGTTAACAATGGGGACAAGACTTATGGCTCAATCACATCACAGCCGTTATGGTCATCCATTCTGCCGTCTCCGCCGCCAGAAATAGAGCAAATAATAGAAAAACTGGCTCAACATGTGGCCAAAAATGGGGAACAATTCGAACTATCGATTCGAAAACTCGGAGAAACGAGATTTGAATTTGTAAATCCGGGCCATATATATCACGCGCATTATATTAGACGAAAATTACATCATTTGGATGAGAACCGTAAAGCACAAGCGGCACAATTGAAAATTACTCATAAAAAGACTGCAAACAGGAGTGATTCGCATTCATCCAAAGCACCCGTTAGTTTCAGTATTAGCCCAAAGGATTCCAAATCAAATGCTCAAATCGGACAATCAGAGGATAATCTGTTATCTACAGGTTTACCAAAACGTGATGACGAGCGCAACTCGAATTCAGAAATGAATGCCAAACGTATTTGTGAGAACGCTTTGAAGGATAAGTTGGCGTACGCGGCAAGAGATAGAGTCGCTAAAGAAAAACAACTTCAACAGGAAAGAAAACGAAAGGCAGTCGTGTTTCTCAGTTTGATTAAAAACGAACCAAAAGAACAGCCAAAAAACAATTCTAATGAAACCACGTCTGAAAGTTCAAGTGTTTATGGACCAGAACTGCCCAAATCAAAGATTAGAGATAACCAACAACTTTCACCAACAATAGTGGCGGTCACTTCTCCTAATAATTCTCCCGATATTAATAACGATATAGAAAATGATAACTTATTAGAGATTGCATTTAGTCATAAGAGTTACGAAACAGCAAAAAGTGGTTCTCTTCTCCCCTTCACCGTCAGTGATAAGCCTTTGAAAGAATCGTCTTCTAGACTATCACCACCTCATAGACATCATAGACATAAGAGATCTTCAAGTAGTCAAAAGTCATATAAGAGGAAAAGGTCGCGTTCGCCGAAACCAAAATCGAGAAGTGGTTCTAAATCTCGATCCCCGAGTTCTTCAAGATCTCCCTCTCACTCACATAAGAAGTCATCAAAATCGCGCTCTCGATCAAGGAGTAGATCCCATTCACGCTCTCATAAAAGACATTAATTTTAATTAATATATTTGTGTAAAAATTTATTAAATAATTATTATTTTGTAACTTAGTATTTAATTAAATTTTGTTCTGATTCTATCAATTAATTACAGCATAACATTATTGAATATAAACTTTATTTTGTAATTCAAACTAAAATGTGTTATTTTTACTCAAAAAAGTTTTATAAGATTGTGTATGGTATAAGTTAAAGCAATTTCCGGAGTTTGGTCAGATGTACCGTATGTTACTTCTAAAATATATGTGGAACTAAACCTGAGTTTTTGTCTTTATTAACTCAACATTTTCTGAAACCCTATTTTCAAAGTTTTTATAATATGCCTAAAAATTGAAATATGAATAAAACTTAAAATACTGTATGTTTACAATTTTAGGCATCAGTTCATCATTTAATTAGTTTTATTTCTATTGAAAGTTTGAACATTGAGTTGAGTCAGTCTTAAAACAACAATCACTCCAATTATATTAAGAAATGAGTTGACAATAAGTAACTTACTTTTTGCTTCACATTCAATTGTCATTTTAATACTGTAAGAGATGTTATGCAATAATAATTTTTATTATTAGATAACTGTATGAATACAAAACCGTACAAAACTAGATCTGAGAGCACAGCACAGCTATTAAATAGAAAACACATGATTTCGTTATTGTATTTATTGTAATGTTAAGTCATTTAAAAATATATTGACGTGTATTGTATTCAATCTTACAGTTAATCAAAATTTATAAACACTGTTAGACATACATTAATATTGTTTAGAGTTTTGTAAAACATTTAATTAAATATCAAATAACTGAAAATATTTTGATTTAATGAAAATGAATTCATTGAACATATGACTAAATAGTGCCTCAATTTCAGTAATTTTTTCAATTGTGATACAAAAAGTGCAATAAATATATTAATAACAATGGAATCGTTGACTCTTTTGATTTTGTTATCATTTTCTATGCTATTCGGCAGTTATTTTTCGGGAACGATTCCAATGGTTTTCTCATTTTCAGAGGTATTGTATTTGAATGTTTGAGTCATTACATGACATATCGATAGTTAATATTAGTTAACAATTGTAATAAATTAACGAATAATTTAATTGAATGAAAGGACAAATTAAGACTTTTGAGTATTTTGGGGTCAGGAATATTGGTGGGAACGGCTCTCAGCGTTATTATACCCGAAGGAGTCAACACTCTCTACACCTCATCTCACGGCATGTTTTATGTCTTTCTCTTTCCTTATGTTAATCATAAACACTATCAGTAATAGAATTATATATACATTTGAGATGAATAGCAATTAGTGTTGTATTGATTGGATTGAGTGTTGGGCACAAACGCTTTTGATTGTCTTTTATTACGTGAATATGTAATAAATAGAGTTGACATCACTTGAGTGACAATGCAATGAAAGGGTCAGTCATTCTCTGATTGAAAAGAAGTAAATTAATGCTCTGCAAGTAAAGCATTGAAAAACGTTTGTGTGTCAACTCATGTCAACTCAATCCATGACATTCAATAAGACAGTAATTAATGTATTTTTTGAACAAAAGAATTTCACAATCATTTAAAAGCATTGACAACCACTGCGAACAATAGACCCGAAAGCGATCCTCACTCTGTTATTGGCATAACTTTAGTGATTGGCTTTATATTAATGCTATTAATAGATCAGTTCGCGAACAGACACTCTTCTGGCAATACTTATAACGTTACGCTATCGAGTGGTCAGTCATTCAAATCTATAATTTTGAAAAATAAAATAAAAATGATTTGAACAAAGTTTTATTCATTAGACACTCTCGAAAGTGGTGAGAGTCTCACCAATTCAGTGGTTCCAAATTCGAGAAAATCTTCCAAAATAACCGCAACAATAGGTTTGATCGTTCACTCCGCAGGTCTGTCATTATAATGAACTTTCTTTGATTGAATTGAATGCAAAACAAATTTATTTATCAGCTGATGGCATAGCATTAGGTGCGGCCGCGACTACATCTCACACAGACGTTGAAATGATTGTGTTCTTAGCGATTATGTTACATAAAGCTCCGGCTGCCTTCGGATTAGTGACTTTCCTAATGCACGAAGGATTAGAACGAACACGACTCAGAAGGCATTTACTCGCCTTTTCACTGAGTGCTCCAATCGCTGCCTTTATTACTTATTTCGGGATAAGTCAGTCCGCAAAAGAGACGCTTTCGGATTACAACGCAACAGGTCTTCATTATCAACAGGTCTTTACGTTTGAATGAGCTTTAAATTCTATTAATCTTTTAATAGGGATCGCAATGTTGTTCAGCGCCGGCACTTTCCTATATGTGGCAACAGTTCATGTCTTACCAGAAATAACACAACACCAACAGTTGAAATTAACTGAATTGTTAGCATTAGTCGGCGGCTCTTTTATACCTTCGTTATTGACTGTTAAACACCATCACTGATAAGTTATTCAATTCATTCGTTAATAACTTCAGTATTTTTTGGTGAGATATTTAAACAGATGAAGAAAGTTCTACACAAACTCGTGCTATCAATCAATAAGAATCTATTGATCAATAAGTCAAGAGTTCTGTGATATGTGTCTATTAATCAGTCATTAGTTAAAGAACGCATCCATTGTTGAACACAGTAATTGTTGTTCAATAAGACTTAATACTTATATTAAGATTTTTTAAGAAATTGACAAAATTGTCAACTGATTAAACATTTAAACGATTTTGAGTGCGATTTTAGAACTTATTTTTTTATAAGTGATTTGTTAGGTCTCAATGGAAGTAACTTTTATTTTAAATTAATTTTCTTCTAAACTATTTTATATTTTCCACTCAAGTATTTATTATAATATAATTAGAATATATTTGAATTGAAAGTTGAAAATATGTTTAACACATATAAAAACTAAAGTGACATGAGATGTCTTTTTGTGAAGTGTATTATACATTACATAAATAATTAAGACTAACTGTAAACAAATAGAAATTTAAATATTTAATATTCAAGAATTGAATGGTTAAACATTCCAATAATATTGATAAATAGTGGCGCAAAAGACTATTAAAATAGTAACTGACATGAAATTGAATTTAAAAAATAAATTTAATAGACGCGGAAAACCAAACATTCTCTTTAAAAGTGCAAACTTTGTGCTTTCCATTCGCAAGCGATCCTTCTTTTGCTTTTCTTGCTCTTTAATCATCTCTTTTGGAGGGTATTTATGAGTCAAAGTTAAAGCGGTCCCAATCAAGTCCTCGATCGGCAAATCATGAGATTCAGGAATATTAGTGAGGAAGTGATGCATAGACGCCATATCACAATCTGTTCCCAATATTTCATTTTCTTTGTGCAAAATGATAGCAATCGTTAAATACAATGGCATTAAATGGTGACTAACAATAAAGAAATCGAAAAGTCGTCCGACGTCTTCATACTTAGTGAGCACGTGACTGAACCACGTAATGATCCAACTCAACGAATATATAGTTCCGACGCTTGACTTTTCGATGTGTTCATAGAGTTTTGTATTTTCAAGTTTTACTACAATAGGAATGATATCTAAGAGATCGCCTGTTTTTTCCATCGTTTCCTCCATAAAGACTCGGAAATGGGTTTTTGACAATTTGTTTACGATATAGAAAGCCATCTCTTCTCCCATTATCAGAAGAAAAGTGACGCAAATGTCATGATATCCCTGAAAGTAATACAAATCGGGGTTTTTGATGAGTACTCTCATAATGAGCCGAACCAACGAGTCCTGCATTGAAATGCGTTGCGTTTCGCCAATACTCGGAGGAAATCGTTTCAGAGAACGGTTCACGTCTAGTAAGACCTGATTATAGAAAGGATGAGATTCTACTGTCTTTGAGTCAGGTCTGGGACTGGTCTCCACCACATTCACTTTCACCACTTTTGGCCAAACTTGTTGACGGATTCGGTCGTAAAGGAATCCGCCGTTAATTGTGGCCAAACGTGAGAGACCTTTGATATTGCGTTCCGTCAAACAGTTCACTATTGCTCTCAAATGTTTCATATTCTTGTCCTCATTGTTGTCGGTTTCAAAATTATTAACCATTATTTGCGATTCTGTGAAGTCATCGCTTCCATCGCTTCCATCACTTCCATCACTTTCATCACTTCCATCACTTCCGTCGCTTCCATCGCTTCCATCGCTTCGATTGTCATCACTTTGATTGTCTTCACTTTCATCTAATTTCTCGTTAATATCATTAATGACTTCCATTATATTTCTGTCTATTATTTGATTAATTAATAAATAATGATATATAAAAAATAACAAAAAATGACTGATTTAATGGACACTAAAATTGAGACCAAATATCAATATAAACATAAAATCATATGATTTGTCACTAAAACAACACGTGATTCACAAATGTATTGAACACTCACTCAAAACACAACAAAAACCAGCGATTATTGCGATTTTGCGAATATTTAGCAAAAGTCTAATACTATTTGATATATAGTCTCAAAATCAAACACTAATATCGTGACAAACATTGGTTTTAAATATTTATATTAATATCAAAATAAGTGAAACATCGCTAAGAGTTGTGTTTTTAATACAATTGAATTAAATCATTATAATTATCATTTCGTTTATAATAAAGAGGTGAAGGTGAAGGTCAAAGGTGAAGTGATGGCTCAGGGAAAACTCAAAGTCAAGAATAAACTGCCCAACAATATAAAGGCTCATTCCATACACAGAGGAGTCAACGCTAAACACAGATCTATTACAAAAGGTTTCATTTCATTAGCAATTTATTACTTTATACCAATTCTTTCAATGTCTAATAGTTATGTAATCACAGCTCCAAAGAAGGCGAAGACGATCGGCGCCAATCAAACGCTTCAGAAAGAAGTGTCGAAAGCGATTCGAATGAATATCGAACAAGAAATGAGAGCAAAAGCAAAAAAAGACGGAAAACTATTGGCCACTAATGTGGAGGCAAACAATTGATTGAAGTAGTGGTCAATCAACACATATAATGATAAGAATGTATTTTATGATTATTTTATAAATAAAGTACTTATTTATTATAAAATATATTCGTAATCTATTTTAATTGATATTCTGTTTGATTAACATTTATATCCAATAAAACATTTTACACTAAATTCTAAACTTTATTTTCTTTGCGTTAAAACTTTTCAATTAAATGAATTGCAAAAGAAAATGTGTTTCCATTCAATTATCATAATTGTTATCCTTTTATATCCCAAATCATGAAAACTCTTAAAAACAGTGATCACTTTTCAGCTATTGTTAGCGCAAAAGAGTATTAGGAATATGAATATGTATTACAGCTATTATTTATGAATTGGCTATTAAAGGGACAACAATATAGTGATTGCAGTCAATCATTTGAGTGCTATTCTGTGGAATGTGGTCCGTATTGTTGAGTCTCAATAGCACTCATTTTTATGTGTTTTAATGTAATATATTAAGTACAGTAAAGCATATTTATAAGTAACATATAATTAAACTTTATTCTGCTTAGTGTTGATTTAGTTCCAAATTTTTAATCCCGTTCTCGTTCTTGGAACTGATTCAACACTAATTTTGCTTAAGCTTTATCATTACCTAACCCTAACTTGACATTTATTTAAAATAATTTTTAAAATTAAAATAATAGCCAAGTATTAAATGGAATGAACTAATAAAACAAACTTATTGTCATTATAAGGATATATACCTGTAATCTCGCACTGATTTTCTATGTGTTCTAATATTAAATACTATAGAAAATCAGCGCTAATGAGAGTCAACAATACGGAAGACATTCCACAGAATAACACATTTGAGTTTCAATTCAAACCCATTCTAACCAACAGTTCATTTCTTCAAATAGTTTAAGATAAATCTCAATAAAGATTAAGTGCAAACCATTCGATTGTCTGCAAATATGGCCGCAAATAGTGAGTTCAATGATCAGAAGAATAGTGTTTCGACATCAGGTGGTTCTCAACAGAAGGAAAATTATATAATTGTTAGCGGAAAAGATTTGCGTACACTATATGTACATTTTATATATCCGTTAGTGGAAAAACAGAAACAAAAACTTAATGAGATATTTGAATCAGAACTGACATGTTCTGTGTGTTGCGAATACTTCATCAAAGCTGTTGTTCTCAACTGTTCGCATACATTCTGCTTCGCCTGCATTCAGGAGTGGAAGAGCTCTAATGGCGGACTAATTATTTGTCCGATCTGTCGAACACATATTCGATACCAAACCCGAGAACTAGTTTTGGATAATTTGGTCGAAAGATTTGTCTCTGAAATGAAACCCCATTTATCAGAACAGAGACAGAACCTGATTGAGAACCGAAACAAACAGTTCGAAAGCAAAGCAACGAATCAGTCGTCTTCTTCCAGAGGTATAACTCTTCACAGACCAATTTTACAGCGTATAAACATATTGGACGACTCAGACAACTCTTCATCTGATTCAGACGAATACGAAACTGAAGAAAGCGAAAGCAGTGTTGACGGCGATTCAGATTCTTCTGCCAATTCATTATATTCGTCTTATTCTGAAGAGTCCAACAGTTATTTGAGTTTCATGTCATCGAATCATAATCAAAGTGATAGTGATTTAGATGAACAAAGTCTCGGTGCCCCTGAGCTAAACGATTATACCAATTATTTACCGCGAAATAGCTTCGAAGTATATCGGGATCAAAATATATTACCACAATTCGGATTCTAGTGATTATTAAAAACTCTCACTAATTAAAGTCTTTATTAATATTAAATTATTCTAAAAATGTTTTGTATTAAAAATATGTATTTTTATCATTTTTATTAACTGTAAAAGTTTGATAATAAAAATTTGTATCCATTTAAACATGAGTTATGTTTCAATGGGTTTGATCTTAAAGTCAAAGCCAGTCAGAAGTTCTTCTCTCATGAATATAAACTCAATATTCATGTATCTTAAGCTCTCATCATATATATTGACAATTACTTCATTAGGAACTAGTTTTTAGCAATTTTAATAATAAAATTATCAAATTTATTGATAAAACAATAAAATGAGACCAATTTTAAATTGTTTGGAGGGACAGAAACAAATGTCAAAATAAAATACTGATTTATTTATTTTTTTCATTATTATTCTTAAACTGGTTTATAAATTAATAATTAGAAATGACTAGAATTTAACTGTAAGATAGAAACAGATATAATATAAATACTTTGGATGAATACTATTCTGTAATATTCGCCGAATCAGTGTTGGTTCTTCTGCGCGGTACATTTAGCTGTGTTGCACAGCTGTCCTATTTATAGAAAATACAAATATTAAACATAAATCTGAAAACTATTTCAAAAATAAACAAATAAAAGTTCAATTTACATTAAAGACGTCATCTACTTGTTCAACATATTGGTATTTCTTGTCTTTATAGTATTTTCCACTTTTGTTCAAATATAAGACCACTATATCGCAGACAATTGTCGTCTGAAAGAAAACTAGTTTTAGGTCTGTTTATAGCAAAACAATTGAATTGACTCACGATTGCTAACAGTCCTAAACCCGATCCAATTTTGATAACAAGAGGTATAAAATTGAATTTTCCGGCAGAACCGTTCACTAATAGCACAAACCGAATACCAACTGCTTTAAATAATGTTCGTTTATTTTCATAATAATTAGCGTAACGAAAATTCCATCCCTTGGCTATTTGTGTGTTGGGGTCGTCCAGTCTTCTGAACGAATATTTAGGCAAACAGTACTTGAGGTCAAAGTCGAGATTGCAGTCCCAATTGATCTCAATGCCCATCACAGCCCCTTCACGTGCTATATCATCATAGTCTTCATTTGCTTGCTCAACAATGTCTTTCAGAACAAATACAGGACATCCGGGGTTTTTGTGGGGATCGTAATTACAATTTTTAAGATAAGATGAATTTGCGGTTTCTATTATATTCCTTCGCCTCACGTTATAAAAGTTGAATTGAATGCTATTCTTTATAAGAACCGTAAAATTTTTTGTAGCCGTGAATAGCGGTTTGTTTTTCTTAAGCGGATAATCGTCTTTCTCTATTGGACACCAGCCCTGTATCTGACACGTGCGGATACCAGCGCGAGAAGAATTAACACACTTTCCAGTTGAGACTCCTTTGGATTTTACAAATTCAATACTTTTTAGACATTATCTAAACTCTTATAAAATACAATTCAATGTCAAAACCATACCGTGTCCGAGAAGAAAGACTTTGTCCTCACACATACTGTCGTTATAACAAATGGCATCAAAAACATCCGCGTCTTCAGGACAAGTGCTTAATGTCTGATTTGGAGATATTATTACATTTGTTGTCACAAAAAAGGCTCCGTTTTCCTGATTTTAAATCAATTAGTTTTGAATTACTTAAGAAACAGATAAATAGCTATAATATTGGTCTTACAGATGCCGGTACTATAAGGTCAGAAATATCCCAAACTCTTTTGTAAAGATATATGTCTTCAATGTAGTTGTCATTAAAATCTTCGTCATTGAGGTCTTGTGTGGAAAGAACTCCTTTTAGTTTAGTTGTGACCGAACTCTCAATACCAGCAAATTCTTGATATCCCTTCTTATAAATGATTACATAACTAAAGAAAGTTTAAAATAATTTGATAATTGATTAAAACATTTAGAACTGAGAACTGGTCATAACTTAAACTTTTTATTACCCAATAATATAAGCGATGATTGAGATCTGAATGACTCGATTCAAAATTCCGACTTTTTTGCTCTTTATGTGAACTATTTTTGGAGTTTTGTACTCAAAAAAACTGATTACACTCTCTCTTAACGATTGTTTTACAGACATTTCTATTGAATTTGTTTGAAATCAATTTGAGACCAATTCAATCAAAATCTAAGCCTTGAGTTTATCTCTATTTTAAAACTTGTTATAAACAAAATCAGAAGCAATCAAATGCTTGACATTAACTGAAAAACGCCTACTTTTCTGCGTAAACACAAAATTGTATTCAATTAATTAAAATCTGTTTATTTTAAAGTTTTCTCTAAACACTAATTAAAGTACAGACGAAATGCTATTCAATTATAATATGCGTTAACTGTTAATCATTATGTCATCACATGATCTGTTCGTTCAATCATTTATTTAAAAAACTTTAATTATGTTTAAAGTTTTGATAAAACTATAAATAAATTTTATTTAATATTTAATTTCTATCTTTAATTATATAAAAAATTAAAATCAGATTAAATTTATTTTTCAAGCATTTGATTAAAATTTCAAATTAATTATAAATTAAAACTAAACTCAAATGAAGTAATCATTTGTTAAAAAATATTTTAATATTTATTTATTTTATATTTTATGACAAAAGTAAACAAAATAAAAATGAATTCAAGTTTAAAAAAACTAATTATTTGTTTATAAATATTTATTATATTTTTATTGATTTTTTGAAAAGACAGTCAGTAATTGTTTTCTATTAATTAATTATAATTATTGATTAAATGACTTCAATTATTATTAAAAATGTTTTGATAGGAAATTAATTGAAAACTTGATTTGAAGTTTTGATTCAATGAATAAAAGCGATGTTTTTATTGTGCAATACATTTAAAAAACGTATTTATTTGTAAACTGAAACATAAAGAGCACATGTCTTACACCAGTCGTACAGGTGTTTAAATGTTATAATGTGTTTGTGTTTAATATGTTTTTACTCTAATTTTAATTTCAAAATAATTTAATTGGTTTTTAATAAAAACTTAAAGATTAAAACATTTTTTCAAATATTTATTATTATTTCTGATTAATTGAAGTGAAAGATGAGTTCATTGAGTTCAGTGAAAACAGTTTTGACTCAATTCAAGTCAGAAACAGGAGAACTGATTGGTTCGGCATTTGATATCCCAATAGAGATAACTGCAGACAAACTGCAACTGATATGCAATGCTTTGCTTGAAAACTCGTCCCAAATTCCTTACCTATTGTTTGCGAACGACATACAAATCAGTGAATCTCTGTATAAAACACTTGAATCAAACCCTAAACTATTTGAATCAGAGAAATGTCTTGAGATAGTGTGTGCTCCTCAAGCAGTCTTTCACGTGGAGGCCGTCTCCAGATGTAGCGCTTCTATTAGTGGTCACTCAGATTCCGTCGTTTCTGTGGCCTTCAGTCCCGACGGCTCTCGTTTGGCCTCAGGTTCGGGCGACACAAGTGTTCGCTTTTGGGACATAAATACAGAAACGCCTCACTTGACGTGTAGGGCACACAAGCACTGGGTTTTAGCGATCGCATGGGCTCCAAATGGGCGACGACTGGCCTCAGCCGACAAGAATGGGTCCATTTTTGTTTGGGACACAACTACTGGTCAACAGTTAGGAAATGCTCTTTTAGGACACAAACTATGGGTTAATTATATTGTTTGGGAACCATTGCATTGGTCTCTATATTAATATTACATTACATTTATGAATCACTTCATCTTATTTTACATAAAATGTTTTTTTTATAATCTACAGTAATATAGAATGTCGTCGTTTGGCGAGTGCTTCAAAAGACGGTTCAATCAAGATATGGGACGTTATTCTGCAAAGAGTTTTAATGACACTTAACGGGCACACACAGAGTGTGACATGTGTTAAATGGGGTGGAATGGGATTGATATACACCGCATCACACGATCGAACTGTTAAAGTTTGGAGGACTGACACCGTATGTCTCACACATTTTTATATAAATACTTAATAAACATTTCAATTCAATTCAGGGAATACTTTGTCGTACACTTGAAGGGCACGCCCATTGGGTCAATACTCTGGCGCTTTCCACTGATTATGTTTTAAGGACTTCTGCTTTCGATCCGACATTTCCTGACATTACACTCGAATCAGTTGACAACGATTTACTTGTGAAGAGAGCTGAAGAGCGCTATCAATTAGTTCGAGCAAATAATGAAAGGCTAGTTTCGGGATCCGATGACTTTACTCTGTTTCTATGGTATCCCGAAAGCGAAAAAAAGCCAATTTCCCGAATGACAGGTCATCAACAGTTGATAAATGACGTGAAATTTTCTCCCGACGCACGTCTTATAGCCAGTGCTTCTTTTGACAAATCAATCAAATTATGGGACGGAAAGACTGGAAAGTAATCATTTATTCTCTAAATATATTTATTCGTTCTTTTATTTTGATGTTTCGTTAAGTTTCTATTTTTTACCTATAAATTCGTGTTAACTATTACGTAAATTTTTTCGGTTAAAAGGTTTATAACTTCATTGCGCGGACACGTGAAGGCTGTCTATCAAATCGCGTGGTCTGCAGATAACAGGTTATTAGTAAGCGGTAGCGCGGACTCGACTTTAAAAGTTTGGGACATTTCGTCTAAAAAGTTAATGATTGATCTGCCCGGACATGAAGATGAGGTGACACTACTTTCTACGCATTTATAGTTTAATTATATTTATAAATTTTATTAAATAAAACATTAAATACATTTTGAAAAGGTTTATGCAATCGATTGGAGTCCAAACAGTGTGAGAGTCGCGAGTGGGGGAAAGGATAAAGTACTTAAAATGTATGAATATATTTCATATTATATACAGTACAGTATCTCTAAATATTAAATACTATTTATTGTCTTTTAGATGGAAAAGATGAATATGAATGAGTCGATTGAATATTATTATAGTGCACTTTACAGTAAAATTAATACAATTTTTTATAAATAAAATGTTTTGCAATGTGTTTGAAGTGTTAGTTTTGTTGATCTAAAGCCTCAATCATTGAATCAGTGAATGAAAATCCTTCCTCTTCAGTGTGGGTACAAATGGCTTCTATTTCGCGAATATCAGAGTTTTCGTTCGTTTCCAAGCCGTGTGACATAAAGGCTCCGCTGTCTGACTCATTGTTATCAGTGGTCGCACTAGAATCAGACGAATGACAGTTATTGATAGGAGAGTTAGCCTCTGGTGCCGACGGCTCCAACTCCTGCACTTCTACTACATCCTGTTCTTCTCCATTGAGTATATCCTCAAAATAATGATCATTTATATCATTCGAGTTGTGAAAGAAATGTTGCAATAGTTCTACAGGAAGTCCACAATTGTTTGGCAGGTTTTCAGCGCATTTAGGATGTGATACGGCCCTACACTCATTACATCTCATTGTTTTTCTTCCGATATGAATGGTTTCTGCACATGAAACACATCTGGTGTTCAACTTATTGGTCACTTCTGCCAATCGGTGAGGAATGTTGTGATGCATTCGTTGAAAATTTGCCGATAATTTGTCGTTTTGAGACTCGATTTGAACGTGTCTGTCATGGCCTGCATTGTTCTGATTAATCAAATCAAACGGCTTTCTGAATAGTTCATTGTCTGAACTCAATTCATCTGATTTTATTGATTGCTTTAATTGTAAAACTGAAAAATACATAAAATACATGATTTCATTTAAAATAATATTTATATTTATAAAATAAAGTTATATTAAATGTATAGACATAATAGTTATCACCTTCTGTTTTATAATAATTAGCTTCAGATTTTATTTTATAAAGTTCTTCATTTAATCGCCTGTTTTTGGTTTTTTCTTCAGCTAAAGCTCTGTCTAAATCTTTAAATTCAATGGGACAATAACGAGGACTGTTTACATTCTTTTTTGTTGGCGTTATACTAAACAATGGCTGACAGAATTGGTTCCATTAACGAAATCCATAAAATAACAAATATTAATATTTTTTTACCTTCTTTTGCTTCTCTAATGACTCAATTTTGTTTTGAAGAAAGTCAATGAGCTTTAACTGTTGGCTCATTGTCTCCTGAGTTGTGATCTTTTCGTGATTTAATTCATCTTCTTTTATGTCCAACTGATGGTGCAATTTATCGATTCTATCCTGCAGTGATTCCACTTTTTCCACTGAATCTTCAAAAGCAATGGTCAGTCTCTGGTTCGAGTCTTTAAGGTTTGCAATAGCGGTGATGTGATGAGCGGCTTCTTCTTTGATAGCAATCAGATGTTCTTCTAAGTAACTGACTTTTGCGTCCAAACTGCTTATGGTTTCATCGCTTGAATAAAGATTTCGTTCTTGAACTGAAAGCTTTTCCTCATAATCTCGCGATTTCTGGCACTCCTTTTCATACTCTTGTTTCAAAGACGAGAGCTTTTGCCTTTCGGTTTCAATTTGTTTTTCATATTCAGACTGTTCTAATTCGAGCCGATTATAGGCCTGTTGTTTCTCATTTAACGCTTCCTTTAGTTTAGTTTTAATAACTTCTGATTCTTTATAAATCCGTTGGAATTCACTGGCGGTGTCGTTTTTGTCGATCAAAAGCTTCTGTTTTTGTTCTCCCAGACCTTCATATTTAGTCCTGAACTGTTCCGCCTGTTTCTCAATCTGAGAACACGTCTCCTGAAGCACTTTACTTGTGTTCTTCAGCTTTTTAATGACAGCTTCTTTTTGCTCGCATTCGCTCTTCTTAGAGTTCAACTCAATTTCTAAAGTTTTACTCTTAGTTTCCAAGTGTTGTATCGAACGAAAGAGCTGTTCATTTCTTTGGTTACATTCTTCATATTTTTTCATCCAATTTGATTCATCAGATTCTAGTCTTTTCAAAGCCTAAGAATATATCAAAAGACACAAATTTAAAGAATTTTATTGACATAATTGTAATGAAATGAATTACAAACAAATGCATAATTATTTTGAAACAAAACAGAATAATATGAAAAAACTCTTTTAAGGAATTGATAATTATTTTTTTATCGCAGAATTTGACTATTAAATAAAGATTTAACTATTGATTAGAAATTCTATTGCACGAGAGACTTATCTCAAGCTCAAGCCTCATATTCGGTACCTTTGAATCATTTTCCAGTGATTTTATTTTCTCTTCCAATGAATCTTTTATTGACTATACATAAAAAAAATAGAATTATGTGGTGCTATAAAAACGAATATATATATAATTAATACCCGGTGTTCGTCCTCCTTTTCTTTGATATCACTTTGCAGTCGCTTAATTTCACGCTGAAGTTCTTCAATCTGTTGGTCTTTGGTCTGATTGATCTGTTTCTCACTTTCAATTGATTGTTGCAGTTCTTCCTTCTCTTTCTTAATCTCTCGCATCCCTTCGCGATAGTATTTGATTTGGTCCTGATTTTTATCAGCTTCTCGTTTAGCAATTCTTAAGTCCAATTTAGCGATCGTCACATCCTCTTTGTATTGAGCGGTCATTTCAGCCACTCTTTTCATAACTGTATCTTCACTTTGTTTATTCAACTCATTCACCAATTCTTCGATTCTTTTTTTCAAAGCGGCGACACTTTCATTATCCTTAGACTTCGTTTCTGGAGACGGTTCCCAATCGTTCTCATCCTCTACTTTGGCATCTTTTTGTTGGTGCCAACGGTTGGGCTTATTTTGGTCACAGTTCCAGTCACTTTGACTTTCGTTGTCTTTAGTTTTGGTCTTGATTTCCATTTCGTACTTATTTTTAATCAAATCGTTTTCATCTCTCAATAGTTTGAGCTCTTTTTGAATCTTTTCGTAATCAGACATAAGTTTATTGATCTTTAAATCGCAATCTTTTTTCATATCATTCAAACGCTGTTTGCATTCATTGACTTTGTCTGCGATTCGTTTCTCATAATCTCTTTTCAGAGCTTCGACGCTCTCTTTGGCCACAAATTTGTTTTTGTTGTCTTCAGTTTTAACTTTGAAAGCATTTAATTCTTCGGAATAACATTTGGCCTCATCTTTATTGTACTCCAACTGCGCTTTTGTTTCATTGAGTTCTGACTCTAATTCATTGATTTTGATTTCGTAATCATTTTTCAATTTTTGAATCGTTGACCGGTTTTTGTCCTTAAGTTTATTAATAGTCTTGTGAATGAGCTCTTCCTCGTACTTATTCTTGACGTCCTTCAACATATGCAAAGCCTCTGATTCGATGCGATTTCGTTCAGCCCTCTCCTCCTCAAGAAGTTTGTAATACTTGTCCGCCTTTGCGTTCGAGTCTTCGCTCAATTGTTTCAAAGCATCGAATTCTGACTTAATGTTCGCGTTCGTGGACTCGAGTTCTGCCAAACGCTTTCGCAATACTTTAATCTCATTATTGTCTTCATTGCTATTATCAGTCAATTTGTCTCCAAATGACTGCAATTTATGCGACATTTTGTCGAAGATTTTGGTTTCGATTTGTTTTCAATAAAACCTTTTTATTAATAATTATTTAATTAAAAGACTATTTAATTGAATATATTATATAAATGTTTGTAATAAATGATTAATTATTTACCTTTTAATTAATAAATTAATAAATAATACAAATCATTGAATAATAGTTTGAATTAATTTCATAAGAATTGGATTTGTTTTCGGTTTGAGTCAAAAAATTTTGAAGCAAATGTTTGAGCGCTTCTATTGGTTTGTTCGCACTGTTTCTTAAATACGTCACTCATCAAAGTCTGTCAGAGTCTCAATATCTATTGGTTTAAACATTTTGAGCGCAATATATGACTAACTTTATTGCTTGTAATAAGTGTAACACTGGTTATGAATGTAATTTTCGTTATGAAAAAGCAAATTTATTTTTTGAAATAAATGTATTTAAATAAATATAATTAATATGTATCGTATATCAAATTAAAGCTTAAATACTGCGCTACAAAATGGTTGAAAATTTTGACAATAGCTTTACTCGTTTTAAATTGCGGTCATAATTAAGTTAAACATATAGACGTTTTTATATATTCTTCTGGAGTGGACAATGGATCAGATACAATGACCATCGCTAATCATATTGATATTTAGTGTGGTTATCTTTATTACAGTAAAAGACACACAAAACTTGTGCGCGTGTAACAGATACAGACCTAAAAACATTTGGAGATTTTATAACTTAAAAAGTGCATTGAATTTAATGTTAAATTTATTTTTTTAAAAACTCGAAATATTTTTGGTAATACCGGTCATATTTTTAGCTTATAATAGAGAGTTGAGTGAAAAAATCTCATAAAAATGTTTAAATGACTGAAGCTTATCGCTTAATTTTAAAAAGTTGTAATTTAAAAGACAATAAATCATGTAATAAATTTTTTTACCATTAAGACCCTTTTCAGCACGCATTTTAACCCTTTTCAGTTTTATTTTGAACATATTTTAGATATATTATATCGTATTATATGCTCATTTAACAATACTAAATGTAACATAGGTAATTTGATCAGAAAGTCTGAACATCAATTTTGATTCTGACGAATGGAAACTAAACTGATAAAAATGATTGTGACTGAACTGAGCTTGTGTTTAAAAACCCTTGAGCTGCGCTTCTAAGCTTATCAAAAAATTATCTAATAATTAGGGTTGTTTGTTATAAAACATTTGTTTTAAAACAATGTTTTAAAACACTGTTTTAAAACGTTTTTAAACATTT
>JAUJYT010000008.1:0-53559 GCA_033996565.1 Nanhermannia nana
TTGGACAATAGTGAAGGAAAAGTTAGGAAATTTCAAACCCATACCCACCCAAACCCATATTGGGTTTGGGTTCTAACTTTCCTTCACTATTGGACAATTGCATATTTGCATGCTTTTATTGCTTGTAGTTGTCGAGTATGCCATAAAACAAATAAGAGCACGAATTACATAATTACAATACCAATGTCAATAGTTTTATTTTGCATAAAAATGCATATTTTGGGGGTTCATATATAATATGACATATTTTAAGGTTTTATGCTTTTCTTGCATATTATGCGATTTCTTGACTTTTTTGTGTTAAATATTATGTAAACAAAGGTGTTTTAATTATCTATAATGTGTTAATTTGTTTGATTATAAAAAAATGTCAAAATAATCCGAAATCAATTCTCAGAAACTTAAAAGTCAAAGATTTTGATATTTAAAACTAGCGAAAAAATATTATACTGCAATGCATGTGAACAGAAGCCATCGCCGAAAGTAAAAGACAAGTAAATGAACGTCAATCGTTATTTATTAGATTCAAAAACACCTCAAACAGCTAATGCTTATTAAAGTTGATTAATAAATAGAACTTTTTTAATACATATTTTAGTGTATATTATATCTTACAATTTTTTAGCGCATAAAGTCTGGCCCTTAAAAATGAGTCAGTTATCTATAGATTTATGTTTACAATCTTTGTACAATTTTTAAAAGTTCTTTATCAATATAACTCTCAATTTATTTCTCGGAATTTTAGTTTTTTATCGACAGAATTTTTAGTGTTTGTTCTCCGAAAATGATCGTTGACTATAATTTTTAACACCAGAGACCGCAACAATTCATTTAAAGTTAATATCACTTCAACTTTTGACAACTTGATTAACAATAATTCTTAATATTTTTGAAAACTTTCAAATAGCTTTATAATTAATAAACATTATTATGAATTATCTTTTATTAATGCTTAATATGAACAATATTTGAGATGTTCACTTATTACACGACATAATATATTTTTTGAAAACCCATATTAGAAATTTTTTGTATTGAATTTTATTTATAATACAAAAATATATTATATTCACACAATTTATAAAACTGTTATCTCAGAATCAGTCGACGGCAAATATCATTAATAGAATCTATTTTTAAAATTAAGTTTTAATTTAAATACTCGTCAATTTTAAAATCTAATCAGTTGTCAAAAAACCTGACATTATACTTGTCATTATACTTACATCATTTATAACTACTTCATAATATGCAGTGTTTTAGATAAAAAAGTTCAAATAAATTCATAAATCTATTCAAAATGACATAAACAGTCGTTTTTTAATTACAGATTAAAGATTAAGTTGTATGCAAAAAAAATGATTAAATTGATAATTAAAAATAAGTTTTCAAATATAAGATATAAACAACTAACAGATTACCCCTTTTTGTTTAAAATTTAAATCTTAAACTTCAATGAAAATCACAGTAATTTTTGTTTATTTCTTATTGAATTGTTTAAATCTTTAGAATTACACCGCATTTCACATTCTTCTTAAAAAACATAGCTTTTAAGTCACTTCATTATATTTATACAATAGACTCTCTTTATAATGAACGACCAAATTCAAGAGAAATACGTTAACTTCTTCTTCATAACGTCTTGATTATAACGAAAGTCTACTGTAGTTAAAAAATTTAAAATAATTACTTGTGACAAATGCTAGTCATTCTTCCCGGAACTGTTAAAATGTAACTTTAAATCAAATTAATTGCTAGTTGTTCGGAACCCTAATCTACAATACTGTGGCTTAGTGTTTGTCATTTAAATTTATTAACTTTATAACAAATCCTTTACACCAATTGACTTTGAACTCAAATAAGTAATGTACACTGTATATTAATTATATTTGTATCTGATATCTTATACATGTATCAGTGATTTGTAGTGCTGTAAAATTTTGATTAGGATTATGCCGTACCCGCTCATTAATGTTGCACATGTATTGTAATCCAACTTACTATGCAATAATATAAGTTACAGGTGATGAACAAGTTCTGTTACAGTACTCACATTTGGTGAGAATAAGTGAATAGAGTACTATTGAGAATAAGAATAGAAGTTATAAATATGATTATTCATTACAAATTAAACGTATTCTTATTTCTTATTTGGAAATAGCTTTTAAAAGGCAGTCAGATATAATTAACTAATGTTAAAAAAATTGAATGCATTAGATTATTATAAAGCTCGTTACAAAGTTAAGGGGTGTAACTTTCCCACGACATCAGCACAGAACAAGATTGCATTTTCTTACTCAGGGTTGGGCTCACTTTTCTTCTTTCATAAATAGCTTGCGGTAACTCGTCGAGCCACGCGTCTTTGACCACCCACTGTAATAAAACTGGAAAGTACTGTAATTCCACGATCAAAAAATGCTAACTTCTCAGGATTAAGCATTTCATATTTGATGGTCTCTACAAGTCTTCCGACTCACCTCCTAAATAGCCTCCAGTCATGATTCTAAGACTGCATCCCAGGCCTCGAATAGATTAATGTCAATTTAAAGTAGCAGTAAAAAAGTGTTCTTGGAATGAGAAAAATTAGTATAATATAATAGTAATAAGAATAAGAACGATCTTCACATTTATATATGACTATCAATTTAATTTAAATACTTGTCTTTATAATGCATTTCAAATTCAACACCAACAGACTCTTTGTTTGAAAGGCCCTCGAGCTGATGATTGTGATCCTAATTGCTTTGTTCCCACACCTTGGAATCAAAACCGTTCGTATAATAGGATCCATTCATGTTTTTTTGGGCTATTATTTTCTTAGCTATTTTGGCGAACGTATGCTATTATGCTTTAAGGCACTCGACTTCTTATAATGTCACGCATCACAGATAGCTGGATAACTAAAGGAAATTGTTCTCCACGAGCTATTATAGTATAGGCAAAAAAGATACTTTCAAGCAGATAATAGTAGGGCTCAATTTTCATAATGTTTCAAAACAGAAAATTCATTTTAGGCTCAATTTTAATTTTACCGTTAAAAAGCAATAACAACACAGTTTAGGTTTAATTTTTTGAATTCAATTTATTTGTCAATAATTTTAATTTACAAATTATATAATATGTCAAATAAAAGTCATATTGCAGTTCATGAGTTCAAGAATGTACAAAATGTTAGTTGTAATCGAAATAAAAACCAACACAAATGAAAGGCTATGGGCTTCTTATACAGTATTTATAGAATAGTTTACAATGAAATGTTGATTAAAAATATTGCTAAATATTGTAATAAATGAATAAAACTTTACTTAAAATGAAATCAAGAAAATTAAGAAACTTTAGAAAAATGATTAAAAATTATTTATAAATAAATGAAACATAAATTTAAGGTTCTCTCATAAGTAGCATTTGAAATAAATGCAAGTTAAAAAATAAGGCACGAAAAGAACGCCAATTATGGTTAATAACTAATAAGGCAAATAATATTTGGCAATTATAAAAACAAATTATATACTCTCTTCTCTTATATAATCATTACAATAGAGGAACATTACAACTCTTTCAAGCAGTTTAATTAAAATCCGAGATCCATCTGAAAGCCGTCATCAAATTGCAAGCATACATAATAAGTAAGAGATCAATAAGTAGAGAGCTATAACTTTAAGGCATAGTATCTGTAGCTTTGAAAAGTTTTTTGTTATACAATATTTGCAATCGAGATCTAGAGATGATTTGATAAGTTGATTACCAGGGCCTCCAAACACTGTCACCATTTGGGGAAGCATTGCATACAGAGCTATGATGGCGAACACCTCGCGGTGGCTCTAATACCATCTCAACGTCGTGATCACTCTCTGATGGGCTCATCTGTTCGCTTCCAATAGAGCTTCCACAAGGACTGATAGAGCTCTGGCCAATCGGGGATTCGAGCATTGAGTTACGACTCCAGGAACCAGTAGATCCCTGTCTGAACATCAATCCTGACGATGCATTCGATGGTATTTGATTTGACATATTTTGATTTAAATTTACATTAAGATTATGATGAAATGGAAGTAAATGATGATTTCTTATGGGAGGTGAACATTGATGAATAGGTATTGTGAATGTGAAATGAGAAGAAGCGGTAGAAGAGGCCGATGAAGGGGGAGTCGCTATATTTGGTTTGCCATCAATAGAAATGGACGGAGTGGTTGTTATGAGTGGAGATGCAGTATTGTTATTGATATCACCAGAATTAGAACAAGTGCTGGTTAGGCCTGAAGTTGGGAACATTCCGGCCGCGATCGCCGCTGGCAGTGGTATTTGAACGTGAAGTGGTGTGTTTGCGGTCACGAACGGAGAATTACTCGGAGGAATCATACCAGGAAAGGCTGTACCACTTCGTGAAGAATTTGGGTATGAATTCGATGCGATATTTGCCGCTGTGTTAAGACTTGTGACGCAGGCATTCAAATGATTCAATATTCTCTGTCGGAGCCCATGATCAACACCATCAACACGACCAATATAACGACCAACTTCAGTGGCACATTCATTAAAACCAGCTCTATATTTGTTGAGAACACTTGGATCAGTTGAGATGGCAGATGCCATTTGCTGTCTTTGAACACTCTGCAAGTGTCTTACAGTCATCTCAAGTATATCTGCTTTTTCAAGCTTAGAGTGTCGCGAAGGCTATAAATTAAAAATTTGAATAGTTTAGAAAACATATACTTTCAAACATTGAAATACTAGTGTAAGTCTTGTAAGTGTTTGATATACTGTAATACTTACGTCTTTATTCAAAGCGTCGAGAATCAAAACTTTTAGTTCATTCAAACTGTTGTTAATACGAGCTCTTCGTTTCTTCTCCATAATAGGTTTGGTTGCCTGATAACAAACAAAAACAACAATCAATTTGACAGCTCTATCAAGTTCTAAAGAGTATTGCATTAACAGATAGATAAACAGTATCAGCGATACTGCATGCTATTCAGTATATTAGGTCTAAAACTTACTCTTCTGTGTTCAGAAGTTTTTGTAGTTGGTTTTCGTGGCAATTCTGATGATTGCGATTCTACAGTGGATGACATACTGGCAGTCATATCACAAATTATATAAAAACTTTTAAATTAAATAAATTCTAAAACAGAATTCAATAGTAATGCAGTTTTACTATTACTGTAGTAATACTGAATACAGTAAGTATTAGGGACTAAACTTTAGAAGTTTCTGCGTTGCTGTTCGCACACTTGGCACTCGTGGTAAAATGTGATGTGAAAGTATTTCAACAAGTTTTGCTCATTTTTGTCGACATGCGTGCAACAGAACAAGTATATAATATTTTATCTGAACTGAACGCTCAAACTTAAGGGGAAGAAAACTATACGCTTATCCGAAAGAAGCAGTGGGGCTAAGAAGAAGAGGGGAAGATAAAAAGTTTTTGGTGTGGGAATATGTTTAGTGTTGGTATTTTATGGTAGGCATGAGGTCAGCAGTGAAGTGAAGCGCGCGAGTCTGTACTAAGTTCTTGGGAACCGTTCGCAATTCACTTTCCCACGAGTTTAGAAACCAGTGGAATGAGATCCAGTTGTAGGATGACTATACACACACTCACACGCATACACACACACTCACACACTCACACACCACATGCACCCAACCAGCCATCAAAACGTAATTGCATCTGCTCTCACAATATTGAATACCTTCACAGCTCATGCAAAATACTATACAATACATAAAAGCATAAAAGTAGTGTATAAAAGGATCACATAGTAGTGCATGTGTTGCACCTGCCATTGTGTGACTAACTTATGTTTGGGCTTCAATTCTTAACTGTTGAGAACTGTTGCATACATTCATTGAAACAAAACAATAGTTTAATTCACAAATTATTAAGTTTATTGTAGTTTAAGTCCGTTCGCTCTCAAGTCATTACTTAATTGTACATTTATTTGCTTTGTTGCTTATGTCTTATGCTTATGTCATTATCAAAATGAGGAAAAGATAATTATTGCAAACGATACTACTTGCTCTTCAAATGCTGTCTTCAATCATTGTATTCAATGATTGTATTAACATATTATCTGTCGTATGTGAAACTGTGATTAACAAATATCAGAAGTCTGTACAAAACAACTTCAAAACTGACACCTTAATCATTAAGCAATAAGAGACCAATCAGATAAATTATTGTTATTCTTATTTACATTTGTATTCGTGGTATTGTTATCAATTGCTCTTTACAAACATGCAATTTCTGTTATTTTAATTTAAATTCTAATCAAATGCACTTATGACTGGCTTTTAATTGCAATTGCATTACAAAATATGAAGTCAGTTCACGAATATTTAAACATTTTTTAAACAAAATAATTTCATTTCCTGTCGTGCAGTCATTTGATTTCATCTTTCATATGATTGCCATCAGTTTCATCATAAAAAGTTAATCAGACGCTATCACATAGACGTCAAACTTTTTAGTTGTTGATTGCGTGCGCCTGAGGCACGACTTACGCGAGGGCTAAGGGATTGGGCCATCATATGTACTGTTCAGTGCAATACGATGTGCATCACGAGTGAAAAAGCTTTGCAAAAATTTTTTGTCAGTCAAGTAATTTTCATTGGTATGACCTGAGCGGCGAAATAAATGAGGGCGTCTCTTGTCGGCGAGATAGCGCGTGCCACCGACTATGTTATTGAGAGTGTGGGAATTCTCCACCTCTTAAACGTACAGTTAAACCATAAAATTGTATTCATTCGGTTTTATGCAAAAATTAATCTGATTTCAGTGTTTCGAATGATGGAAATGATTGGTTAAGTAATAAGTAATATTTTATGACAACTTAAGCCATACTTTTTTGATAAACAAAATGAAATTTTATTAATTTAGTCAATCATTAAGAGACTTGTCGAGTGTTGCACTGTATAGAAGTAAGACTTGCTGTAGTGCTGCATATATAGCTTACGCCAGTGTGTCATGTTTACATACCCGAACCTATGTTTATCGGAGGTGGAGTTTTCTCATGCTATATGTGGCCACGTGTCTGTGCAAAAGTGCTTTCTTGCACATACACATACCTGAAGAGAAAACATCTGGATTCTCACGCCAGCGCTCGAACTAAACGTAATTGCGGCACAGCTTGCATGAGAATGTGCTGCGCTTTACAGGCTCTCTAATCACTAGAAACTAGTATTTCGAGCGCTGGTTAGTACGCGTGCCAGAATCAACTTGCTTGGCTCTGATTGGCTGGAGAGCCCGTGGGAAAAGCGTGGCCGAGAATTTCAAGAGAGTGCAAAATTTCGAAGATTAGTCTCTCGTCTGGTTTGATAGAGTACTGTATGTAAAGAGTAGGGCTTTTTGTTAAAGTGAACGCTATCTGGCATTTATTATACTGTAAGCCCAACTTAAACTTAAGTGTAAATTTATTTTCTTTAATTTCATTGTAAGAATAGAATTGATTAGTTTTCTTGGGAAACAGAATGTACTTATTTTAATCACATTTCCACTTAAACCAAACATAAAGTCAAAACTTTTAAAATACTTTTTTCGTATTCCTTTGTGCCTGTAATTAGACCTTAATTAAGGTGGGATTCCGATTTAGAAGCACTTTCTTTAAACTATGATTAACTTTTACCTATAATTATTCAGTATATGCACCAAATTTAATACAGCACTAGAGTTGCTTTTCTCAGACTCTCGAAACTCTTTCAGATCACTACTGAAAATGAAGATAAGATTAATTTTGTGTTGTTAAGTGTTTATTGCAAGTTATTTCAGAGTTTTTCGTCAATTAATTAATATTTTTTAAAAATTTTTAAATTTTATAACACTTTAATTAAGTGATTTTTTCAAAAATTTTTTACTCAAATTTAGACAAAATTTTTAAAAATACCTATGAATACTAAAATATTTTAGTCCTTTAGTCCTCTTCTTACGCTTTAGTCTTAGTCTCAGTATTAGACTAAAGCTTAATAGACTAAAAAATCGGTCACCAGTTTTATGGATAAATAAAAAAATTTAGAGTTTACTAATTATAAAGTTTATAATTATTGTAAATTGCCTGAGATCTGCATTTCTATGAAAACAGCCTTCAAATATTTAATAAGAAACTATCGCTAATATAAATCTTTAACAGAATTACTTTACATTAGATATAAGTAGAGGTGAGCAGGTTCTGGTTCCAGAGGTTCCTTCAAGAACCTCAAACCTGAACCTCTGTGACAAACTTAAACATCGAACCTCTCTTAAATCTGGAACCTCAACCCCGAACCTCTTCCATATATTACATGTACAGTAACTCTTAAAGCGTTTAATGTATTTTAAACATTGTAAAAATGCTCTCAAATTAGGGGAAACGGGAAGACGCTATTATTTATAGTAAAGCTCAATATAAAGTTCATAATAGATACTGATGAACATGTTGAGGCTCCAAAGGTTCTTGCAAAAGAACCCCACCTGAAAACTTAGAACCTCGAACCTGAATCTCTCTCAAAATATAAACCTTTGGGACCTTACAAGACCTTTGGGTTTCAGAGGTTTTGAGTTTGATTATGCTGAGCAGTATAAGTATTTATTTATCTATTATTGACTAATAACTAAACATTTTATGCATCTTTAATGATTCAATAAATAATCAATGTTTTGCATGCTTTGGAATCATATTATTTAAAATGTCATGAGAACTGACTTTGAAGTATTTTTAAATCAAATGGCAATCAAAACAAATATGAGCTTATAATCAATTAATACGTCTAAATCACTGTTTGTCTGAACCGTTTATTGAAAAGAAAAAGCATTCAAGGAATGCATTCATTTTATTAATCAGTAATTTATTTTTATAAAGCATTCAAAACGACGGACTCAATGTCTCATTACCCTCATTAACATATACCCTGCTTTGACTTACAGGTTTCTAATTGATTGCATTGTTGAGGGACTCACTAGTGACTAGTCTATGGCCTCTTTCAGAATCAAAGCCTACCCTACCCTAACAATATTGAATATCGAATAAATTTATCTTTTAATAAGTCATTTATTAAATCATTTTCTAACTAATCATCATTAAGTGGTTTATTAAGTTTGAGTTAAGTAACAAAATGTTAACTAATTTATGTTATAATTGTCTTATACAGTATTTTAAATCAATAATTAATGTTTTTAGAAAATATTTGAATTATGAAAGTTTTATATTAATAAAAAGTTTTGCAAAGATTTGATGAGTATATGTCTGTAATCACTATCTCTCTCAACAGTCTCTCAAAAGCTGATATTTTTATTATAAACTGTAAATACAGTGGAGTGTAAGCAAAGTTGCACTTTATATGAGAGATAATAGTATACTGTTTAGTGCTGTTATCTATTGGTCGACAAATACAAACACATTTTACTCCCTTTTTAGAATTGATTTAAAAATATTACAAAATTAATAATAAATAAATACAAACAATGAGTGAAATGAATTATGAATTGAATCTATTTAGTGGTCAAACGCCTATTAGTGTGAAGTCATTATCAAAATGCTTGCAATCCATCGACGAATCACTTTTTGAAGAAGTGATAGATTTGTGTAAACAATACTTAACTCAAAAACGGATTTCAAAACAATTGTATTTAAAACTTAAGAATTCAATCGTTTCTCCGAATGGTTTGGACGCAAATGATTTCGATCTTATGATTAACGGAACGCTTAGTCTCGCGATGAGTTGCCTTCGAGTCTATAAATCAATAAATCGACAAATTATTGAAAACGAGTTAATAAAAGGCATTCATTTGCAGACAAATCATTGCAATATTTTTATCAATAAGTTATTGACTGACAATAGAGTTGAGACCACTTTTTGTAATAGTAATCGACAATTGTCTCGATTGAAAGCAATTCGATGGAGAATTGATGTCTCCATCTCTAACTCTATGCTCTCCAGAATTATGGAACCGTTGATTGTGTTTGAGTTGATTATTATTAATAATACAATTGATTATAAAGAGTGCCGTATTGTATTTGAGTGCAAGTCATCTCTGTTTCATAAATTGCGTTTCTCTGTCGCGCAACTTCTCAAAGAGTTTCATCTTTTGCAGCAAAAAAGTGTTCTCAAAAATTGAGTCCATTCTTATTTTAATTATAATTAATTATTTAATGGTTTTGCTAATTATTCAATATCTATAAAACAGTATTTTTTTAGTTAACTTATATTTTTGTGTAAATCTATATTTGAATAATGTTTATAATAATTGTTTTTCTTGTTGTGAACTAATTACTGATTGCAAACAGTTATCAAAATAAAATCAATTTATTAAGAAATGAGTTTATTTTGATTTTGATGTTTAAAAGATAAAACTTATGAATGTTTTTAATTAGTTTTAGATTTAAATGTAATCAAACTTTAATTGACTTAAGAGGTGTCAAGAGTTTGAACACCTATTCAACACCTGTTTCACACCCCACTCAAACCAAATCAATCAATTTCTATATAATCTTAATTTTTAGTATTAAAAAATGTATCCAAACTATTAAATTGAATCTATTTTATAATCGATAGAAACGATAAATTAAAAATTGGGTCGAAATTAATTAGAGATCCCATGAAATTGAATTCAATAATTTTGAACTCAATTATGATTAGAGTGTGAGAAACGAACTAAAACTGCAATTAAATTGAAACTTAGTCTCAATTTCATAAAACTTTTTAATTTTTGGAGAATTACTGCTTTTATTAGATTTGATTGACATTCAATCTGATGAGTAGAGTGAAGGGCATAAGCAATACTCTATTTTACTGAGTTTACAGGTGAGTCAGTCATCACTTCTATATTTAATGTAATTTTAGTATTTATACCAATGATCACTATATGAATGAACGTTAAAACAAAGTTTTATAATACTATAATATATATATTACTTACTTCAGAATATTTACTGTGAACTTGTGTGTTAAGTATTATCAATATATCGGTAGCTTTACTGATATATGCAGGTAGTTATAGCTATTTTTAGGTATTTAATTGATTTGTTTGATTCATTTTTTGAGTGACATTGGGGTCTGGGCTCTAACAAAGCTGACAACCAACTCGTAAGAAGCTTATTGATGACCTCATTGCACATATCATACCATGTCATTGAGTTCGATAAGAATTTGAAAGAAATACTAATAGAGTTTGACAGCAATACATGTTCTCTCAAACTTTTATGATCCGTGAGATCATAATGTATTAAAGACTAGTATCAAAATCTTAATAAATTAAGCACCTCAGCGATGCAGTCTTTTTAATGCAAATGTATAATTGATTACTAGTTATTGTGAGTGTTTAGGCAAATTAACAATTATCGACTTTCAGTTTTTAATAGCTTTCATAGACTGATAGGCTCTCATTTCTCTAAACCTCAAATTATATCGACTTTCTATTAAAGTAAAAGATATTCGACTTATAATTAAAGGCGAGACTTTTGTGAGCCTAAAAGTGACTTTTTCGGCAAATTTCGGGAACAAAGTTAGAAACGATCCTTTTTAGTAAAAAATGATTTTTAAAATATATATAATGTTAATTTTATTGAAAATTGCAAATTTGAATGCAAAGCATTCAATTAAATTAAGTAATTCTATTTAATCATAAAGTGTTCAAATTATTAAGCTTTACAAATATATGATCACGGATTTTACTTAATCTCACTCAAATGCCTCAAATAAAGAGTTAATTCTAACAAATATTGATATAAAAAACTTGTGCCTACTCAACGAACATTTCATTTCAATTAATCTTTAATAAAATAAGGAAAAAGCTTAAAATTCTAAAGAAAATCATCAAATTCGGGAGAAAAACTTAAAAATCGGGAAATTTGGGAGTCTTAAAATTAATTAATTTTATGTTTTTTATGCATATCTATGACCCTTGACATTATTTCAGCCTATTTTTAAAATTCGGGAAAATCGGTCGGTTACCGAAAGTCTCGTCTCTACTTATAATTAGTGTAAAGTTGTTAGCCATCTGTGCTCAAAGTCTTGAGGCTAAAAACTATAAGTTTTTTAAAAGAATAAATGCATAAGTGATGAGAAGGTATTTTTTACAGAGTGTTCACATTAAATGACTATACAGTAGATTAAGTCCTAATCAGATAATTTGGTTTGAGTCAAAATTGAAATTATCAAAAGGTTTTGATTGCTTTGACGTGAGAAAAGTAAATAGAGTTTAATGATGAGCAATGACATCAACAAATACTAGCTTTAGATCAAAAGTGGATATTTCACATAGATATTGGTTTACTTGTTGTACGATCACTTCAAAAGTGAGATAGCATTGTGTTGTTTCTATTGTCTCGTGGAGTTTCTCTGATAACATAACTTACAAATGCCATTAACAAAGTGTTGATTATAAGTGAGTCTTATATTTGTTATATCGCTAGACTCTAATGCAAATACTCAACACTAAATTAGTAGTTATTACTTTATTGGCTGCAATTTCTCAAATATTTTTCTCTGACTCTCTTTTCACAGTTATCGGCAAATTCTATTGTAGTGTAATAATAGTAACAATTTCTTTTATGGCCCAATTATAGTAACAGAAACTTATGTTAAAATCAAAACAAAAATTTTGCTTTCCTAACAATCATACTTTTGGTTCTCTGTTCTCTGCTTTGCTTTGAGACAAAAATCAAAACCTTTATGCGATTCAAAGTTTGAACTATTCTAAGAAAGTTTACAGTTAGTAACATATCATTAAGCAAACAATGTATGGATGGTCTATACTCTGTAGTTAGTCCTGTATTACAATATTACACTTCTTGTACTGTAAGTGATATAATAAACAAACACAAACACGAACTATCGTGAAACTTGTTATATGCAACACAATAAACAAGTTTAACTTAACATTTCGTGACCATTAAATGCTTCCAATTTAAATCATTCACTAATGTGCCGACTCTTGAAGCATAAGTTTCTCAACATTTTTACTATAAATCATTAGAAAAGTATCTCTCATTTCAGTAGATGTCGAATAGCTTAGACACGATTTTTCAATTTACACTCATGTTATGCACTGGTTATGCAGATGTTATACACTTAAAGAAATATAAACTTATTATATACAACTGTTACATACCTGATATGTGAGCAAAAGATTTATTACTTTTCAAAAAGTCTGTTTGACTTAAGAAAATATGAACCAATCTGAGAGCTGTGAGAGTAAGAGTTAATTCTCAAATAATGATTATAAAATTTATTAACTTTTTTTATGTCATTTACTTAACTTTAAGGCACACTATATCTTGATATTCTTTACTGCTTTGTTGTAAAAGAAGAATGCAGTATAAGTTAGTTTAAAACATTTAATGTACTGTATTGTGTAATGTCTAATAATTATTACTTCATTAGCTTAAGTAATGATAAATTTAAAGCAAATTAAAGTGATCATAAACAATGGTGCACATGCTCGCGAAAATGATACGTTCGCTTTTTCGAAGATCCAATTTAATATTTATCGAACATCTTATGAAAACTTTTTGTATGGGTTCAAAATTTTCTATAATTCTTTGAATATAACAAACTAACAGTACACTTAAGATTTTTTTACCTAAACTTAATAATAAGTTTTAAATGTAAATTCAGTTTTCAATCTTATTTTATGCCTAAACTATTATTATTTTTTATTTATTTATTGAGTGCCAAAAGCTGTCAAAATTGATTATGAATCTCATATAAGTTAACAATGATGTCCAGGAAAATCCATGCGGTGAATATATTTATTAAAAAATATAAATAAAGTTTACGACAACTATTAAGAACAGTTTTAAAGCTCTTCTTTTCAACTGAAATCACTCGTTCAAATTGAATGGAGGGTTAAACCACTGATTTGCAAGTTTAAAGTTTAAATTCATTTCTTATGTTATGTCAGTTGAGGACCAAATAAAGTGACGGGAGTTTAAGTATTTAAATTTACTTCCGTCATACTGTGCCTATACTTGAACCAAATAAATGGTGTGCGCAATAGATTTTAGATTTTCAATGATTTATCGATACAGTTATGCTGTCGATAAGCGATTTATGTCTACTGTTTATTTACATAACTACTAAATTTGTATATTTCACCTCTAGTTTGCAATAATAATCGACATTTAGTTATATTTCATCTGCTTTTGCATTAAAATACTGATGTTTGCGAAATAGCTTTAAAAGTTAATTCTTCCTAAAATATTGGGTTTGAGTCGCAAAGGTTAATAGGTTTAGCAGGGCTTCTATGTGGAGAAGGCTTAAGCCTCTTCCAACACATATCGTGTGTTTCATTTCAGAGTTCAATAAAAACCGTAACTTTTCTGCAATAAATAATACTCTTTTTTGTAGGCATTTTGCAGTGCATTCAGACTCGGAATTAGTTAAAGAGTAAAAGATTTATGCGATTTTGCACTTATTGGTCAGCTTTATATGATAATGTAGTAGAAATTTGCACAACAATAGTCTACAAAAAACTTCAACCATTGGTGCGATGCTTCAGAGGGCTCTTAAAAACTCAGGGGTTATGTTATTCTCAATCATTTTTTTTAAAGGAATGCTCACAATTGTCTGTATCAATATGTGTTACGTTGTATTGTAATGCACTGCACAGCAACTTGCTTATAGTCTGCTCATACTGTACCTCATTAGAAGGGTTTCTATTGTATGGGATAGTTTTTTTGGTTAGTGTTATAAAAATACATAAAAAATATAGTGTTTGTAACAAAACTTTCTATAGAAAAATATGAAAAAACCCAATGATTTGAGTTTCAACCTTCAATTTATCGATAATAAGGCAAAAATGTTTAGACTACATATAAATTAATTTTGTCGATTTAATTCTAATTATTGCAATATGAAATAATTGCAAATATTAAAGTAATGTTACATTCTTATAACCACAGCAGCGATTCAGTGGTAAATACCAGTATTGTTGATTATACAAAGTAGTTAAATCATTTGCATTTTATGAAATGAGCCGTGAGTATTAACGATTAAAATGAGATATAATTTATTTTCTCACAAATCTAATCCCCATTTTTCTTGTTTGTCCCATAAGTCCATTATTGCCAGAAAACTCTCATTTTAGACGAAATTAATTTAATTGCACAAAATAAATTTATAATTAGTAATAAACCGAAACCAAACCAATTTTAACGGTAAAACATGACTGAAAATTAGTGTAGAACTAAGTAGGAGTGTGATTAGAGTGTTTATTCTCTCAGGATTTTACGGAAATGAAAAAGCCTATATTGGACCCTTTCATTTTTTAAAAGTTTTATGAAAAACTAAAATTATTTATTTTTAATGTTATTGTTCTAAAATAATTAAGTATTAAAAAATTAGATTTGAAACCGATGAGTGTACGAATCTCAATGATAATTTTGGAGCAAAACTGCAAAAATTTTGGCGCAAATATTTAAAAAATATATTTAAATGATCTGCACGTATCAGAAAACGAATGAATTTGGAAACTTCTCCAAATTTTGAAAATTCCTGAAATGGCGCCTTACACCTTTCCACACTGCTCAAAATACAATTGAACATAACTTTTGAATGGTTTCAATAAATTTTAAATTTCATTTTAAGCCTTAATTTTAACCACTTGTATCCTCATATTACCAACGAATAGGTGCCATGCTTATTTTAAGTACCCTTTAAGTGAGAACTGTGGATAACTTTTTTAATAAAATACATTAAATTTTTTAATTTTAATTAGTTTTTTTAAATTCATTCAAATTAGTAAAGTTGTTGGTGAACTTTAACTAACTCACAATAATGTCATAAAAGCAAACAAGAAATGCTATAAGACTTAAAATTTAAGTAATATGTGCTGATCACTCATATTACTGTCTTAAGCAAACTTCAAAGTAAGGCTCGTTTTACAATTTTCTACACTTCGTTCCAATAAATATTTCTGCTCTTCTGTCAGATCTTTCAAAGTCGTCGTCAATAAGACGTGAAATCCAAGTGAAAAAAATTGTAAAATAGTTTTTATAAACATCTTGACACTAAACAGTACTCAAAAGTTTAAGTGCATTCAATGCTCAGCTTAAATAATTTGCTCATAAAAAGTTTGTTTTTAGTTTAATGTCTTGGGTGTCACGTTCTCTTATGCTCTCAAACTAGTAATGATATATCAACACAACCTACCCCTAACTTCATCCAACTCTGATCCTGTTGTTGAGCATTGCTTATATTAAATACTGAGAAAATTCTATTATATATTTAAACAACAATTTATGACTTTTTTGAGCTCATGACTAACTTATATTCAATAATGTGATCATTAGAAAAGATAATTTGCTCTTTTTTCTCATTTCACACAATCTCATTACTAAGTACTACTCAAGAATGAATTGCATTTAATAATTTAGTTCAAGTGCATAATAATATTTTTTATGCAAATCGTTTCTCATTGAGAATGTTAGTGAATAAGTGCAAATCTGAAAGTTTGCGATCAAATAATGTTCTGAGTGTTAAAATGTTGAATAAACTCCTATACAATTTTGATCCTACATTCTGTATTCAAATTCTTAATCACTTGACAACTTTTAATTTCCTATTTTTAATAGTTGACTCTCAAACCAATTGCAAAAACATTAAATTAAAACTAATATATATTTTGTTATTGAATTTATTTATTTTCTTTATCTGAAAGAAGACAATTTCTCGGTTGAGTCCATTGAGAGAAAATGTACAGATCATGTCTATCATCATATAAAAGCTAATTTTGATGTTTAAGTTTGAAAAGCCATAAACTGTTGTTAAACTAAATATAGAATTATCTGATGAGTCAGTATTGATGAAAATCAAATGCTTTAGAGATAACAGTGAGTTAAAATAGAATAACTTTGAAAGATTTGGAGACAAAAAACATGAAAATTGTTAAATATGTTCGCAGTAATTTGAACTGACTTATGGTTAAGTTGAAGAAATATGTATCATAAACAGTGCTTATATTTACACAAGTGTTCACTTTATGAGCGCACGTGTGAATCCGTAGATCATTGAAGTGGCACAAACCCCAAGCATTTTGAACGCCAGGTGCAAACTATCTGTTATGAACACTTATAAAGAGCAGACTAGAAATGACAAATCTGTGTCTCATCCCTCGAATCCCTCCGTAAGTAAACCGCTTATTTATTAAAATGCTGCAAACGCAAGAATTATGCCGTAGAATAACCTAAAGCTGAGAGATGTTATCAACACACCCAACATGTTGGCTAAATTATGAGTTTGTTTCATCTCATCTCAAATTTGTTAAATCTAACAGAACAGAAACAACTTAGGTTTGGCCCCAACTTAACGAGGGCTTAAGTCAGTTAACAAACAGCTATTTTCTTAATCTCAGGTTTTGGTGTTTGTTCAAACATTTTACTCATAAAAATGATTTTCTATTTACATAATAACAAATTAATGTTAATAATGATTGTATTATAATTTAGTCAGAGATAAGAAGAGATATGTTTTAGAGTATTATGAGAAGTAATTCAGTAGTACAGGTGATCGCATATCATCAACAAATAATCATTAACTAAACATTAACCAAATAATAATAAACATATATTATGTTTAAGTAATTAATGAAAATCCGAGATTTCAATTTGTAATAAAGTTAAAAAAATTTATATATAAATACCCTGTAAATTATATTAGGGTTAGGGTTCTAAGCTTTGGATTCTCATATTTTTCTAAGGTTTATAATACTGGTATTAATTGAAAATTTAAAATTAAGGAAAACACATTTTTAACAATTAATTAATAAGAAGGAATGAAAATTATTGTTTATGGAGTGAAAAAATGAAAAGTTAAAAAAACGTTTTCATCAGCCAACTCCCTAATGAGAGGAGATCTCACCGAAGCTCCTGTTAACCAGTGAGATTTTTACAGTGTGTCGGCTGTGGGCAAACGCGTCGGGCCGTAGGGATGTTTAAAAAACACTGAATATGTGACCAACATACAGCAGAGAAAATAGACACTTCTGGGGTTCGAACTCAGACCCTTCGATCCGGAGTCGAAGCCATAGAGTGTTGCGCCACTCCTCCCCTTATGAAAAATTATTTCTTAAATAATTAAATTTCTCGGGATATTGTTGTGGATTAAGACTGATTTAATAACTTTCAGTTTAAAATACATAAGATATGAACGTAGACTACAATTATTAGAATATTATCTAATCAAATAAAGGACATGATGCCTGTAACAACTAAATAAAATTAAATACAAATACATCTATTTTTGCTGTTAGTTACCTTTATTTCATTTGCATTCAATTTTAATGAATTTGAAGAAATTCACAGAGAGATCAATTAAAATCAAAATATTAATTTTCAATAGAAATTATTATAATTATTAGAGGAGTGCTTTAAATCTTAGATAACTTAGAAATAAAACAGAAATGACCAGAAAATGGCCAGAATTGTGTGTTTAAAGTACTGAAATAGCATGAAATCGAGTATTAAAAACTTGCAAAAGGTCACAATTAGACTAAGAATAATAAAATTGAACACTTCTTTAAAAAAGTAATTCAAAAACATTAGAACGTCTTAACAAGAATTAATGATTTGAACAATTTTCGATAAGATAATAAGTATTTGTGAGCGATTTTAAGTCAATATGAGTGTTATTAATACTTATCATTGTGTTTTGTATGCACAGTAAGTATTCTTAATGTACTTTGAATTGTAACCATCGCTACTGATTAATTCAGAGGTGGATTTTTATATACTGAAGAATTTAATATACAATGCCTTATGTTTAGAATTTAAATGGAATTTTTTCTTGTTATTCAATATAATGCTATTTTAATTTATTATTAAAATTTCAAATAATGAAATTCTCTTGTTCGAGATTTTTTACGCAATTCATTAATCCAAATGAAATAGTTGTCGATGATGTAGCATTTCGTCTTCACTACAGATCAACTGCCAGACTATTAATAAGTTGTGGTCTAATTGTAATTATTCGGGAATATAGTAATGATTCAATTGATTGCATTTCTCCTCAAGTAAGCAAATATCCGTCCGATTTGTTAAACACATTCTGTTGGACTCAGGAAGCATTCAAAGTGACTCCAACTGTTGCTTATAGTATAGAATTTGACTCTAAAAACAAAAGTAATTTATTGAATTCAATGCTAACAACTAATCAAAGCTATGTTAATAACTTTCATTGGCTCGGATTTTTGCTATTATTTCAAGCATTACTTTTCTATTTACCTCATTGTCTGTGGCTTTTAGTCGAAAAAAATAAAATCAAAAGTTTGATATCAAATATAAATGACAGAACATTTCCTGAAGAGAAAAGAGAAGATCAAATACAAACTCTTGTTAGATATTTAGTCAAAAACATTCATAATCATGAATTATATGCATTACAATTCATCTCATGCAAGATCATTAACTTTATGAATCTGATGATTCAAATAGCTATAAGTGATGTTTTCTTAAGCGGACAATTCATTGGCTTAGGATTGCAGTTATTAATTGATAAATCAAAGCATAGCTATTATGGAAATTCTGCATATTCTCATATATTTCCTCGCTCTGCCATTTGTCATTTTAATAAACATTTAATCAATTCTGAAGATGAGATCGATTCTATTGACATTTTATGCCTCTTGCCCATCAGCTTAATTATCGAAAAAGTATTTCTTCTATTATGGTTTTGGTATTTCAGCGTTACTTTCATTTCTGCATTTGATTTATTATGTCAACTATTTTTCTTCATATTCCCACCACTAAGACTTTTTTCGCTTGGATCCGATTCGCATCTTTGTGACGCAGAACAATTGGGTTCAGTATTAAGAAGATGTAAATTTGGCGATTGGTTTGTTCTAAAAATAATAGTTAAAAATTTAAATGCAAATGATTTCCGTACTATTATCTGTGATTTTTCAAAGAAGTATTCAATAAGTGAACCAATAAATTCAGAAATCAATGTTTAGTTATGTATTTGACTAACTTATAAATATTTTTATTACGAATTTTAATACTTATCAATCAAATCATTTATTCATGTATTAAATCTAAACACACAATGAAATTACAAATTGAAACGAAAAATCACGAATAAAATAAGTTTTAAATATTTTGCTTTAATTTAAATTTGAATTCTAGCCAGTCATTAATCATCATTATGTCCTTTAAGTTTGATTAAAGTATTCACAAATTACAATATTAAGGATTTTAATTAATCTAATTTTAATAAATCTTTTTGTATTTTTTAATCATAACAATTAAATACATCAATATAATTAATTAAATTCAATGCAATTCAATTAGTGTTGCCGAACATCCCTGAATGGTAGGGACAGTGCCTGGTGTTAGAAAATTTCTAGAAATTTTAGTTTTTTGTGAGAAACTTTCTGAAAAATTCCTTTGAAAAGTTTCTCGAGAAATTTTCCAATAATATGGACCTCACATTGGAGAAAAATTTAGTTTGTGAGAAAGTTTATTGAGTAACTTTATCGGGAAAATTTCTTTTTTCAAGACTAGCAGTACCTGAATAGGCAGAAAGAAAGGAAATCAGAGTTTTTAATGATTTTGGAAGATGAACTATTCAATTAACGAAAAAATGAACGGATATGGTGCAGCAGTATATTCAGACTATCCATCAAATGCATGGCTCAAGTTTAACTTTTGGTTGAGATTATTTTATTCTTTAGAAAATAAAAACTTCCTATAAATTATTAAAATCTTTAACATAATCGACAAAAGTTTACATAAAGTAACTTTCAATATCAGAAAAAGTTAAAATAATAGATTTCATATACGCATCAATATAAGGACAGAAATGTGATAATCAATTCATAATTGTAATGAATTAAGATTTCTTACTTTTTCATAACTTCTATGAATCAGGAACTTTGTTATAAATTATTATAACTTATAATAAAGAAAATTTGCTTTTATATAAATAGTTGAACTCAAAACACGTGAATCTGGAACTATGTTTATATAAAAATAGACAAAGAATTGGACAAAACTTAAAGTTAAAGCCATAAAAAAATTGACCTGAAATTTGTTTGCCAACGTCCGCTATTATAATAATGCTAATCATGCTAATAAGCAAAAGTGAATCAGTCGAATCACGCGGTGCTAATCAAACTATCAATTGGCAGCCGAAACATTGTTCCCGTAATTCAACAGTTAGTGGTCTTATTTAAGTAGTCAAAAGTAATTTTTAACTTCCAATTTTTAATTTCGAAAAAACTTAAACTCAAATAAACTCAAATGAAATTTTAATTTTTTTAAAAACTTAAACTCCAACTTAAATTCAAAAAACTTTTAAACTTAAATTAAAAGAAAACTCAAATGATTTGAGTTTAATTTCAAAGAAATAAGAGTTAAATAAACCTGATTTTGTGATAAACATTCCTTTCTTCTTAATTTTTATCTTTATATCCATTTAAAATCTTTATTAGTACTTTACTTTATACCAGAGCTTTTTGAGTAAACTAAACTAAATTTAAACTCAATTAAACTATTTTTTCGAAAAACATAAACTCAAACCGACTCAAATGAAATTTGTTTCCTTATTAGAGAAACAATAATATTTTAATGCTATTTTTGGCCAATCAAAGGATAAATTTAATTATAACCAATTTTTAAAAATCTTATAAACAAATTAAAATTTTAACCAAATCTGAATTTTTAATTTAAATCAAAGGGGGTACCAGACAATTTTTAAAATAACATTAAAGGAGGATTAATGGAAACATTTTAGAAAAAAAATTGAAACAAGCCAAAGTGGGGACGAAGTTACGATTTTTAAATTCTCAAATCTTGGGGAGGGGGCCGGGTCCTAGTCAAACCCATACCTTGGCATGTATGTTTAAAACTATTTTCTTACATATTTTGATTTAAAAGTTGAGTTTTTTTAATGTAAATTTAATGTTAACATGAGATTAAGAAAATCAAATAAACTCAAACTCAAAATAAACTCAAATTAAAATTATTTGGAAAAACTTAAACTTAAACTCAATATAATTATTAAAATTGAAAAAACTTTAACTCAAATAAACTCAAATTCAATATTTTCAAAAAACTTAAACTCAAACTCAAATTAATTAAAATTTTTAAACTCAAAAAGGTCTGTTCGGAGGCAAAAAAAAGTTTGGGAACTACTGAATAAATCACTTTCATAAGGTTTTGTTGGGTCACTAAATATATCAAAAATTTGAGATATGTTTAAAAATGAAGGAATCACACGAAGTATCTGTCATTAGATAATTAAATACAATTAAATTTCAATATAATTACAAATAATTAATTAAATTGAATGAAGTTTTGCAAAAGTTGTAAGAATTGAAGAATTGATAGTTAGCTTTAGTCATATCAATAAATAGATGGCATTAACTGTTTATAAGCATGGAATCTATGAATTTAATATATGATTGGTCTTATAGTAATGGTTGACGTGGCTGTTAGTGATGTGTTGATCACTAGTATTGATTCATACATTCATTCATTTGTTTGTCATAAATATTATGCTATTATTTATATTGATTTGAATCAAACGTATATTTAATTATTAACAAAACCAATAAACAGTAAATCACAAAAACAATAACATAATAATTAGTATTAATAATATTGATAGAGATGTATCACAAACGTGATAAGAAAGACGAAGAGGAGGTATCTGGCAATCCATTTGCGAAACTGCAGAAGACGTCTGCACTACAAGAGGCCCGAGTTTTCAACGAGACTCCAGTCAATGCTCGCAAATGTGCTCTTATTCTGACCAAAATCTTGTATCTCATAAATAATGGCGAATCGCTGTCAACACAAGAGGCGACCGACGCCTTCTTCCATATGACAAAACTCTTTCAATCAAAGGACACAACACTCAGGCGTTTGGTTTACATTGGGATCAAAGAGTTGTCTAAATTGGCAGAAAATGTTTATGTGGTGACGAGTAGTCTCACCACTGATATGAATGCTAAGGAAGACCAGTGCAGACCGGCGGCTATGAGAGCCCTGTGTCAGATCACTGACGCCACCACTTTTCAGGTGAGTCTTGAACTCACTCTTAAACTATCGTTTATTTCAATATTTGATTACAACTTATTTGATATAAATTTATGATTACATTAAACAACTGTCAAAACGAAAGTTTTGTTTAACTGTTTGCTATTTATTGATAGGGTATAGAGAGGTATATGAAACAGGCGATCGTCGACAAGAACCCATCCGTAGCGTCGGCGGCATTGGTGTCATCACTACATCTCACAAAATCAATACCCGAAGGAGTGAAGCGTTGGGTTAATGAAGCGCAAGAAGCTGTCAATTCAGACAATATAATGGTTCAAAATCACGCTTTGGGTCTCTTATATCATATCCGCAAAACTGATAGACTCGCTGTTACAAAACTAGTGACCAAATTCGTGCGCTCGGGTCTCAAGTCTGCGTATGCTTTATGTCTATTAATACGAATCGCGAGTAAATTAATCGAAGACGAGGACAGTGGTCCTGACAGTCCTTACTTTGAGTTCATAGAGTCGTGTTTGCGGCACAAATCAGAAATGGTTGTATACGAGGCCGCAAACGCTATTGTGAACCTGCAGTGCACTTCTCAGAGAGAACTAAATCCTGCGGTTTCTGTCCTTCAACTGTTCTTATCCTCTCCTAAGCCGACGTTGCGTTTCGCTGCAGTCCGTACTCTTAACAAAGTAGCGATGACTCATCCCAGTGCTGTCATGGCCTGTAATGTCGATTTAGAGAATTTAATAACTGATTCAAACCGCTCGATCGCAACGCTTGCAATCACAACACTTCTCAAGACAGGCAATGAAACCTCTGTTGAGAGACTTATGAAACAAATCGCTTCGTTTATGTCTGAAATTTCGGATGAATTCAAGATAGTAGTGGTCGGAGCGACGCGTCAATTGTGTCAGAAGTTTCCGCGAAAACACAACGTTATGATGTCTTTCTTGTCTACAATGTTGAGAGAAGAGGGCGGTTATGAGTACAAGAAATCTATTGTCGATACTGTTATTTCAATAATAGAAGACAATCCCGATGCAAAAGAGGCCGGTTTAGCACATCTCTGCGAATTCATAGAGGATTGCGAACACACTGGACTTGCAGTTCGTATTCTACACCTCTTGGGAAAAGAGGGAACGCGTACTTCAAACCCATCAAAATATATTAGATTTATATACAATAGACTAATACTAGAGAACGCACCGGTACGCGCGGCCGCCGTCTCATCATTAGCTAAATTTGGTGCTCATTGTGATGAACTTCTTCCACAAATTCTGGTTCTATTGGACAGATCGACGTTAGACACAGACGATGAGGTTCGAGACCGATCCACATATTATTTGAATGTTCTTAAACAGAAGCAAAAGTCACTCTATCTATCATTCATTATAAACCCACTTCAAGTATCAATAGTAGGATTAGAGAAAGCACTTCAGTCTTACTTAAACGATACGTCTGACGTTCCTTTTGATATTAAATCTGTACCACTTTCTACAACTCCACTCACGGCCGACGAGAACATGAAAAAGGCATTAGTGAACAGCAATATTAACAACATTTCTAATCAGATTAAGGCTCCGGGAGAAAGGGTGGCCGTCACCAGACAGGACATATACGCTGAACAATTGGCTTCAATTCCTGAATTAAGTTCATTAAAATTGGGTCCTATTCTCAAGTCTTCTCTGCCAATAGAGTTAACTGAATCTGAAACAGAATATGTGGTGCAATGTATTAAACATATTTTCAAAAATCATATAGTTTTTCAATTCGATTGTACCAACACTTTAAACGATCAAATCTTGGAAAATGTCAGCATTTCATTGCAGGTGAGGATTGCAGTGATTATGAGCTCAATGAATAGATGATTAATAGTTGTTTGTATTATAATTATAGGTACCGGAAGGCTTTGAAATAGTTAGTAGTGTTGAGTGTCCAAAGCTTAACTACAACATTCCCGGAACTACTTATGTCTGTTTAGCTCTAGAAACTGATGACATAAGTCTCTTTTCTGCTTCTTTTTCTAACGTCACACTCAAGTACATTGTGAAAGATTGCGATCCAAATACTGGCCAAATATTAGATGATGAGGGGTTTGTCGAACTTTTCAATTTATCAATACTTTTAACATTCAAAATATCTTTTTTATGCAGATATTCAGATGAGTATGTATTAGAAGACGTCGACCTATTGGTTGCCGATTATATGCAGCGAATAATGAAACCTAATTTCATGACTGCTTGGGATGAAATGAACCCCGAATGCGAAGTCGAAGAGACATATGCTCTCTCGAACTTCAAGACCATCGAAGAAGCGATTAAAAACATAGTGACCTTCATGGGAATGCAACCCTGCGAACGGTCTGATAAAGTACCCGAAGGGAAGAGTTCGCATACCGTATATTTAGCCGGAATTTTTAGGGGTTTTGACGAAGTATTAGTGAGGGCTAAGTTAGCGCTCTCGACAAACACTGACGGCGTCACTATGAAGCTGAGCGTTCGCTGTGAGAACCCAGATGTGGCCGCTTTCATAGCGTCCGCCATCGTCTAAATTAATATAGCGTTAAAATACCAGTTTCTATAAGAGCTCAAGTGAATCAATTATGTAAAGCGTGGACGCTTTCACTACAACTGCGTTCTGATTAAGTTTATTAACTGTTGAGAACACCTTTTATTTCTGATCGTATAAAATGTCAATTTAAATGTTTTTATTAAAAGAAGAATAAACGTATATTTATAAATGCATTTCTAGCATAAGTCAGATTATATTTATTACAAATAGAAAATTGTTTGTATTCAATCAATACATGAATATGAATGAGTTTATAATATTTCAAGCAATATATATATATAATATATATATATATACTGTTTATCATAACAATTCTTTATATATTTTCATCATTTGTGTTAACTTCGAAATCTTCGCTATCTTGTGCCTGATCGACAGCACTGGTCCAGTGCTCATTAGATTCTGATAGTCAAAGAAAACGAATGATTAAAAAATAGAATGAAACGTATGATTATAACAATTTTGCAACATTTCATACCGTTTTCATCAAACTCTTGTTCTGCTTCTAATGTGACGTAATTATAATTAGAATAATCAGAAATAGCGATCTGAGGCTCATGTTCTTCGTCTTCAGATATGGACTCATTATGAGGCGAAAGAGTGGGCATATTAGGCACAAATCGTGGCGAACCATTGGGACTCGAATAGGGTGATGGCGGAGAATATGGTCGGTGTTGAACTAATGAAGGAATCTGTCGCAGAGCAGGCATCGGACCCGCCCTACGCTTGAATGCCGGCTCTTCGTTATTAAGACGACTAACGGAAGGAGTGGCTACTGTCGAACTCGACGGTTCATCAGGTGAGCTCAAAACAGATTCGCTGCGCAGTGAACACGACGACTGAAGTGGAGTAATCAGAACGTATGGGTTCGGAACTAAACGCGAATTTCTTTCACATATCTTAACAGAAGACGAAGTCAGTGATGTGTTGGGCGTTTGAGTGCCTGTTATGCAAGAGACAGGACTGGTGTCGCTCACGAGCGCACCTTTAAGGCCAACCAATTGTTTGATATGTTTGATATCGTTTTGTAAATTGTTAGTCAATTCGTTGAGTCGATTGTTTTCAATGCGCAACAGATTGATGTCGTATTTGACGGAACCCATCAAACGGTCGCACTTTAGGTTCTCTTCAACCAAATGGTTCACTGTTTTTCTCAACTCTTTCACGCAGTTATGATCATTAATCTCAGCCTTTTTGATGATAAGACCGCAACCATTTTGGCATTCGATCTGTTTTTCAGGATTGAAATCACAGGCATTTACGTGTTGTCGAAGAGCTTCCAATCTGACCACTTGTTCGCAGCCTAACGACAAGAAATCGCATCTGATCTCCAATTTGTCCAAAATATTACGCATAAAACGAGGGATTGGTTTGAGATGTGATTGTTGTAAGTTTTGTCGATCATTAGGACATGTGGTGCGACGGCTCAGCCATTTGTGTATACAAACTATCATTTATGCAAACTATGGGTCATTTCATGCAAACACTCGAGCGTTGGCTCTCTTGGCTGTGCGGCAAAGGATTCAACTCTTGAGACATTACTTTTAATTTTAGAAAATACTGTACAGACTGTACGGGAATTGACAATAATTTTGCAAAATATCATTTACTTGAGTACTCAGTAATACTGATTCAGTATTTTTACTCAAAAATTATTAAAAAGTGAGACACAGAATGTCCAGAATGTGACCCATTATCGCATATTTGCTTACAATAAACACATTCTTTGGCAAAGCCTTCAACGCATGAGTGTATACATGATTGGTATTAAATGTAAACAATTGAATGGATTGAATGGAAAGAGAGAGACAAACCTTTACAGAAGGCATGTTCGCACTGTTGGGCCCAAACGGGGTCTTCGAGAACTCCTTTACATATTATGCAAATCAAGTCTTGATTTACATCATTGTTGTTTACAAAACGCATTATTTCGAAACCCATTCCTTTCAGAGCTGTGTTATTGTCACTCAAATTGATTTAATAAGAGTTTAAATAATTGATTTGAAATGAATTTATAATTTAAATAATAAATAAATAAATGATAAACACAACTCTTATATACTGTACTACTCTTTGACTCAAATGAATCGAAACGATTAATTAAAGAGACTCTCATATGAAATGTTTTTATTACGTAACTCATTAATAGTGAGATAGAGGTCTTATCAGAAATTTAATAGTTTTAATTCAAAACATTTGATAAGTTGTTGAGCGGAGTCTTCTCGTCAAAAGTCATAAATTTATAAAATAGATTCAATTTATTAAACATTTTCGCAAACATTTATTTAGCGTACAATCGAACCGAACATCTGAACTGGTGTACGAATATTTTGGACCACAATTGTATCCTAAACCAAACCTAAACTTTTGCCAGATTGACAGTTATGACACTAGAATCTCAAAAAAGTACTAAAATAAGATTTAAGGGTCAGAGATATGTCGAAAAAACACAAAATAAGTTAATTTAGAGAAATCCAAAATTATCGATCTTCAAGTTAATTAAGGAAATGAGTCAGTTTTTTGAAAAACTTCACTTTGGTTTCATTTATTTTCTAGGTTTAGCGTAAATGCTATATTTGTTTATTCAAGAAAAGTTGTGAAACCAATAGTCTAATAGTTTGAACTATTATTAACATTAATACTTAAGATAAGAGACTTGCCGCATAAAAATGACGAATTAGTTTAAAACTTTATCATAATTTTAACTTTTCATTTGATTGTGTGATTCAATGTAAAGATTTATGTGAAAACCCAATTATTATCACCTATTAGTTGATGTAAAATATTTTCATTATTTTATATCAGATTATTATCAAAAGTTAATGAAAGTTCGGACTATAAGGCTATGGTTTAGCTTTCTCTCATAAACAGATATATCATTTATGCTAAACTTAGAAAATCAATTAAACCAAAGTGAAGTTTTTCAAAAAACTGATTTAAATGTACACTTTATGTAAATTTTAATCAAATAAAGATCAAAATCCTGTAAATTTCAAAATCCTTTGCCATGTAATCGCTGCTTTTTTGCCCAGATTTTACACCCTCAACATTTTAGAATATTTGTAGTTTCATCTCTTGTACCCTTTGATTTATGAACGAATGTACTTTAAGGTCTATTCTTTGATTATTTTATCATTCATAAAAAAAGTGAACCTCTCATGTTTTGCATTAATGATTACAAACATTCAATTTTTAATTCCAATCCCAACAAATTTAAAATTTTAAAAATCTCAACCAATTCTATCCATGAGTTGAAATCGATTTAATTCGATGCCACGCACTTTTGGTGTTTTAATGAATTTATTTGAATCTCAAAATTGTATACTTTGTATTCAGATTAAAAATACTTAATAAAAAAACAACACACTATAAAAACATCACTTAAAATGTTTCCCAAAAATACTATTTAGGCTCCAAATCTATCCCGAAAATGACTATTTTTGACGCCCGAGTTTCATCTCTATCATTCTCAACAAATCTACTCATACTTAATATTAATGTTGTCCATAGAATAGAGCTTAGAGCCTAAGATCAAACCTTAAATCCATAGGTTCCAAAATTTAGACCTGAACCTGAAGCCCATGCTAGGGTACTGTATGTTCAGCTGTCGACAACATTACTTAAATTATAATTATTAAGAATTTTAAAAAATAAAAGTTAAAATTGACTAAATTTTGAGTAAACCTTTATTTATTCCAAATATTATACATTTGTGATAAAATTTAAGATAAAAGTTTTGAAACATAAGGTCCTTCCAATTCATAGCCCAATTTCCTGTAATAGTCACGCGTTCCCACTCCTGATTCAAAAAGGTTTTAATTATGAAATTGAAATAAAAAATAGTTGAACTTAATTATTACCTGAAATGACAACAATCTTATCAGACCCGTGTTCTTCTCTAGCAATTCTCTCCGCTTCTTCCATCAAAAGCATACCAAAGCCCTGGTGTTGAAACTTTGACGGATCTTTTGAAGAGACGGGAACTACACTTCCGTAAACATGTAATTCTCTAACGATTGAAACCTTGCCTTTAAGTTCGGGTCTAAACGAATGATTGGAACACTTTCTTAGCCTTAGAAGACCTATCAGTATGTCTTGTTCTACATCTTCATAAGAGATGAATGTTTCCCAGCCGTCATTTGCCACATAATCTCTTCTAATAAGCTCCACCTCATCAGGTCTTATCTTATGATGAATTTCTTGAATACCGACTTCTCTGGTCCTGACATCACGACATTTGGTGCCGTAATCGTTCATTCGCGCCAACGCTAGCTCTCGAATATTTCCGTGCTCTACACCTGACGTCACTAAAGGCATCGGAATATCCCTTTGAACTCTATAAACCCGAGTCCAGGGCGGGACCAGAGCTAAGATTTGTGCCAATAAGTCAACTAAAACAGATGGAGAATAGCTTCGATATCTTCCACTTTTCCAGAGCTCGTAAAGACCGGTTCCTCTTATAACTAAAGTCGGGTATATTTTGAGTCCATCGGCGCGAAAGTCAGGATTTTCAAAAAATTCAATAAACTGTGCGATATCTCTCTCAAGATCGACATTCGGTAAGTTAGGCATCATATGCGCCACTACTTTAAAGCCACAATCTTTGGCCAATTGGAACGATTCGGTCACAGCTTTAACAGTATGTCCGCGATTAGTGTCCCGCGCGATGTCTTCATAAACAGACTGCACACCGATTTCAAGCCGAGTACAGCCATACCCTAACATATCACTTAAATGCCTTTTAAGACAATAGTCAGGTCGGGTCTCAATAGTAATGCCAATACATTTGGTTCTACTTTTCTCACTGAAAACAACCGCTTCTTCTACTGATGAACTGCAATGACCTGAGAGGGCGTCGTGAAGGTTACGAATGAAAAAGTCTCTGTAATTGTTGGGCAGTGACATGAAAGTGCCGCCCATTACTATGAACTCAACTTTGTCCACATTATGACCCAATTGTCTCAATTGATCGACTCTATTACGAGTTTGTATGTATGGGTTATATCGAGCCCTAATCGCTCTCATCGATGTCGGCTCATAACCAGTGTATGATTGCGTCGAATACTCAAAATCACTGTCTGGACCGCCCGGACAGTAGACCTGTCGACATATTAACAATAAATGAATAAATAAATAATTATATTGAAAGAAATTTTTATGTCAATTGATTTACACATATATTTCCCGTCATATTAATGTGTGGACAGCGATGAGGTTTACACATAACGGCCACCACTGCTATACCACTCGCTGTACGAATAGGTTTTGCGCGAAGTTTTGGGAGTAATAGTTGTTTGTGTTCGTGAGGAACACACGCTATGATGTCTACCAGTCGTGGCTGCGATTCGAGTCCGTATTTTTGCGATATCTCGCACTTGAGTTTTGTGAGATTCACGTCTTTACCATCACTTAAAGCTTCCAATAATTGTTTAATAATTTCTGCGATTGTCATAAGCATTAACTCTGATTTACTTAAATCGCTGTCTAATTAATACATTATTTCATTATTAAATTGCATTCAAAGTTATTTACGTAACACTTAAACTACATTTACTTACATTTACTTCGGTTCCTGTTTTTCACCATTTTTTAGATTATAAATAATTTATTTGATTTTAAATTATATTTAATAAGAGATTATTAATTATTTAAACCATTTTTTATTTGTAAACATCATTCGCAACACGTGTTTAGGTTTACATAAACTTCGTTTCGATTTTTAGTTTATCTTAATTATAAATTTAATTATAATTATATAATAGTTTATTATAATTAATATTTTTTAAAACATATTTCATTTTTTTATAACTATTTGAAAAACTATTAAATGAAATGTATTTACAAATCATCAAAATATATATAATTATTAAACACTTAATGAATGAATTTTTGCGTCATTTATAGCAATGTTTGAGAAAATTATTTTATGAAAAGTTTAATAAATTATTTATTGAATAATAAGAAATGTTCGGACTATTGATTAGAAGAGTATTTAGAAAACAGCCAATAATTACACAATTGATAGACAGTAAAAGATTTAGCGCTAAATATATGAGAGAATTGAAACTTAAGAAAGAGTCCAAATGGGAGTCCATCAGAAACATCATATTTGAAGCCAATGTTGACACCAATGGAAACATAGATTGGAATCAATTGATTAGTGAAATGGTTGAAAAGCGATTGCTATTTAAGCAGAACTTTGAAGTGGATCTGATGTCAGCGTTTAATTCAGAGAACGATTACGATTATAATAAAGTGGACCGAAATCTATTCGAATCTCTGGTCAATTACATAAGACTTGTGCCCAATATTAGCTCTAATACGATCGCAGCCTCGCGTTACTGCCTTTTTGTCTCTCATTTCCCTCAATATATCGATGAGTCAACTGTTGAACTAATCAGAGAAACTAATGATCAATTGATAGAAAAATACACTAAAAATAAAGTGCCGTTTGATGTGGTAATCGACTCAGTGATAGCTTTGGCCAATTCGTCTAAAGATAATTGTTTGCATGCGATCCATTTGTTGCCTCAAATCAGACCAATTAATAGCAAACTTATCAATTCTATTATTGATTCTTCGCTTAAATTTAAACTTTTTGACCAAACGTTTAATTTGATTAATACTTATACCGGTACTGATTTCAACTTAAGCCCAGAATGCCTTTCAAACAGCGTTAACGCTATATTAGAGTCTAATTTAGATCCTAATAAAACAATTAAACTCTTGAATACTTTTAGTGATGCTTTTATTATCTTTGATGTGATTCTCAATTCAAAATTTACGGAAATAATGAAGAGATTGGGCTATAAAACAGTCAAAACTCATGTCCAACCAAACGGCTTCTGTCAAAAGTGTGGCCAAACCTTAAAAGGAGTCACTTTTGAAGAATACGCAACTTTGAAAAATGAAATGCGATCCGTTGTCTTCAATAAAGACGAGAATTTTTTGTTGGCCTCATTTCCAGAATATACGACAGAATTAAACAATTTCGAGAATTTTATGCGAAAATTAACTGTAAAAAAGCCTTTAGATCTAGTGATAGACGGTCTCAATGTTGGCTATTCAACAAACGGTGAAATAATTGCCGATAAAAGAAAGTTAAGAAGTTTTGTTAAAGTCTATAAAAAAGATGATATCGACGAGCAGTTGGTCGAAATTATCCTCAAAAATGATGTGATTGAAGAATATGAAAATATTTTGATAATCGGTCGAAAGCACATGAAAAGTTGGCAAAAACTTAACCAATTGTTAAATGTTCAAAGAGATCGCGTTTCGTGTTTCTATGCAATGAATAGGTCCGAAGACGATACATATGTATTATATGCTGCCATTCAGAACCCGAAAACTAAAATAATTTCGAAGGATTTTTATCGCAATTATTTTGATAAAATGGAAAAGAAAAACCTATCCACTCTTTTTCAGAGATGGTTACGAAGTCATCAAATGATTTTTGGCAAAAACAAATTAGTCACTCTTCCGGATCAGTTCGATTATAAAATTCATTTTTCAGAAGATAACACAGCCATTCACTTACCTTTCGGTTATTTTAATACTCACGAAGACTTTGAAATCAATTGGATTTGTTGTCAAAAGAAAAATTAAAATATGTATAAGACCTATATTTTGCTCATTAATAAACGTAATAAAAAAATTGAATTCCTGTGGAAGTTATCTTTCAGTAGTTTTTTTTAAATAATCAACAAAATTAGTAAATAATTAAATGAATTTTTATAAAATTTCAAATAATTTTATTTTTATATAAAATTCGTTATGAGTTTTCATAAAGTAATGTGTTTTTAACATTTGAAAAAGTGGTTAACGCGAACCAGTGGAGAACAGAGCCAACAGCGCACCCGAGCCTATCACTGAAACCAGATAATTAATGGTAGGGCTGAACGTTCGGAGCACATAGAAAGAGACTACGACCACCAGTGCTAGGAATAGAGTGTTATTATAGAAAATGGAGAAAGTGGTGGCCTCATAGTCAGCCACTTCATTCTTCTTCCATAGAATTCGTTCGTCTTTTTCTTTTTTAGTCATCTTCTTGTCGTCAGCAATGAGTCGCATCACTTCTTTAGACACGGCTTCCTCTCTCTTCTGCGCCACCTTATGCTTGAGCACAAACTTGACGTTCTTGTAAGCAAAGGCCACGAGCCATGTGGTCAGCACTGAGACCAACACAAACAGAATGGCGGACTGGTATAAATCCATTTGATGTATGCGCCAAAACAGCCCTAAAGTACGTTTCAACGCATTCTTAACCATATTTTACAAATCGTTACTAATTTGTGATTACTTACAGACTGGTATCGCAGACACTATGAAAGCGTTCCCGTAAAATAGTGCCGAAGACTTTGTCGACACATTTCTGCTAAAGTCTTGCAGAAGTAGCTCTTCTTCGCGAGTCAGTGCTTTCTTTCCGCCGGCCATTGGTTTGCTTCCAATCTAATTATTGTCTATAATATTAAATATGATTTATTTGAATGATATTTAAGTAATGCTATGTATTGTACACGCAATCAGTTATTCATATTTATGTGTCTCTATATTTTTACACGTTTTTAGAGTTCTCAACATATTGAACGTCTGATAAAATTATTATTTATTCCCACTTTTGTTTACTTTTCTGTTTGCAAATAAACAAAACTTTAAACCCCTTTTCGGATATCTGAACGTAATTTACTTCTTATAGATATCTCAATAAAATCAATCAATTTTTCAAAAATATGTTATAAAAAAATTTTTTTTCTCTCTTAAATAGACATAAAATATTCGCAACCTATGAATAAAAATATTATTATTCTTAAAATAATTAAATATAAAATTAATTACATATAAAATCCAATATAATTTGTAGTCCATATCGACCTCTACTTCATATTTGATATAAAGGCAGAAGGAATATTCGGTCTTTTTCCAAAATAAATTTCAAATTTTAATAGTTTGAAAATATTTTATCTCTGATTTTGTTGTTTAATAATTAATAAAATTAATTAAAATTAATTAAAATTAGTCAATAATTTAAAAAAATATTTTATACAAACTGTGCTATTCTTTGAATACCTTTTTACACAATTATGAAATAAACTTAATTTTTGAAAGTTTTGTTATTAACCGAAAAGTAATAACTCTATTGATGTTTCGGTGTATTAAGAAATCGACGTCGTTTTGAATGTATTAGAGATTACTTAATAGTAATAATCAATGAAATAAAATATTCTGAGATTAGTATTAAAGCATTGAATGAATATATAATTAAAAGTTATTTATTAATATCTATTAATAATTAAATAAGAGTTTCAAACAAACAATTAATGGCTTCTATTCTGAGCAGAACAGGAAAGCATTCGATTTCATATTTTCCGATTGGAGTAAATTGTTTTGCATTTTTGTATTTTTAATTTTATTATTTTTATAATATTTTCTAATATCTAATTATTTAAAATATTATTCAAATTAAAGGTGAGATCCTCTCAAACATCAGTTGCTTCGGCGCCGAAAGTGAATGAAAAATTGAAAAAGTTTATGATTTATCGTTGGGTAAGATTTTCATATATTTGTTATCATTAGATAACAATCAATTGCAGTCTTCCATAGCATTCATATCGATATTACAATTACCTAATTATCTATTTTTAACTAAATTTAATTACTATTAACTATTAGTGTCGAGTGCGTCCACTCATACAACTTTATTGTATTAATCCGTGGGATATATAAAAAAAATTATTTAAATTTTAGAAAAACAGCAATTATTTTGCATTGTTTTGCATTTGATTTTTTTTTGTTGATTTTTACAATTTTTTAAAGACCTGTTTTCGCTGACACTCTATTAAGGAAATGTGTTTATAATATATAATAGATATGTATGACATGTACAACAATTTAACAAAACTCTAATGGCATTTATGTAATGGTTACACCTTTTAAATTGATTGTATTGTATTAATAATCCAATTGTTATATTAATTGATTTTTTAAAAAGTAGTCTTATTATCAAATTTGTTTATTGAGATGAATAGGAAACTAATAGATGTGAATAATTAATTAAAATAGATTCTCGATACATTTCAATTTTAAGCATATATTAAAGTTCATGTAATGGTTGAGAAGTTGTTAGTTGTTAAAGGTTTAGATGACATATAATTATATGATAAATGAGATCAAATTGAGTTCAATTGAATGCCAAAAAGTAAAAGTAATAAAATTGTGAAAGAAATGTAAAACTATCACAAATTTGTAAGCAGTGACAGACTTGCGATAGTCTCGAAACACAATTTGATAATTGCTATCATAACGTAATTACTATGAAAACGATAAGATTAGCGGCATTTCAAAAAGCATTGGTTTATATTTAATAATAAGAAAGTCAATGTTAGTTGACTTACACTTACACTTAAGGCCTGATTAGACCCTATAGGCATACATTCCAAGACATATGCGGCTAATTATATAAATATTTTCATAACTTATAGGATCCGGAAAAGCCAGAAGTGAAGCCTCACTTACAAACATATGAAGTGGACCTCAATTCGTTAGTCTATAGTTTTATAATATTTAATGTTGAAAAAGTGTAATTATATAATGAATTAAATAATAACTAATAGTTGTGGTGCTATGGTATTGGACGCATTAATAAAGATCAAGAATGAGATAGACCCGACCCTAACCTTTAGACGGTCGTGTCGTGAAGGCATATGTGGTTCTTGTGCTATGAATATTGGCGGCACAAACACACTCGCGTGCATCGCTAAAATCAATGATAACGTTCACAAACCAACCAAAATATACCCATTGCCTCATCTCTATGTCGTCAAGGATTTAGTGCCTGTGAGTGGCAGTGGTCTTGTGTTCTATGATTATGAAACTTTCAAATGAGTCACTGATAATATATTATCATCTGTTTAAACAGGATTTGAGTAATTTTTACGAACAGTACAGATCTATAGAGCCTTGGCTTCAGCGCAAGGATGAGAGTCAGCCGGCCCTTAAACAGAATCTTCAGAGTATTAAAGACAGAGATAAACTCGACGGTCTCTATGAATGTATTTTATGCGCCTGTTGTTCCACAGCGTGTCCCAGCTATTGGTGGAATAGTGATAGATATCTGGGACCGGCGGCGCTAATGCAAGCCTACCGTTGGGTCATTGACTCGCGAGACGAACAAACCGAGAAACGATTGGATCGACTCAAAGATCCCTTTTCTCTATATCGTTGTCACACTATAATGAACTGCACCCGAACCTGCCCTAAACATCTCAATCCTGGTAAAGCTATCGGAGAGTTGAAAAAGTTGGCGTCGGGTTGGGCTCAAAAAAAGAAACCTGATATTAGTGGACAAGTTTAGACTCAACTTCTACTGTATTTTCAGTATTAATTATTGTTGATAACAATCAGAGTCTTTCTCTCGTATTAATTAAGTAAATAATTATTTTTAACTTAGATATGAATTAATTGATTTAATTCAGATGTTTATGGTTAACAGCAATTTAATTGTAATAGTGATTTAATTTTGTTTAACAAATAGTGTTTATAATAATTTAAAATTTTAGTTACAATTTTGAGGTCAAATAAACTTAAATTTGGTAATTAAACAATGAATAACCGGATAATATATTTCTTTCAATTATTGAAAAGTAAGGGAACTTTGAATTCAAAAGTTTTATTGTGTCGCTTAAAATGGAAATTTCTATTGAACTTAACTCATAAGTGAAATTAGTTTTTTGATAAATATTAGTTGAGTCGGTAATCGCATCAGATATTTGCAAGTTTTGAGTCAAATCTTTAAGTAAACAAATATTGTTTGTTTCACTAGAGTTGCAATTCAAAAATCGTAAGATAAGATCGATTCTCAGGAATAAACCACTTATACACAAAAATAACTTCGGAAGTTTCCAAATACTGAAATGAATTGCATTTTCAAATTCAAGTATAGACTTATGTTCCAAACAATATCGACAGTCATTAACTAATCTTTTTAGACTTTCGTCAGTTAATTGCATGGATTTCTTTGAAATCAAAATCTTTAAACATTTGCTGACTTTAAACAACAAAAACAAAGGCTCTGCGAAAACATTTTTCTCTTCTTTTTCAAAAAGAATGTTTCGATTTATTTCTTGTAATCGAAAGATTTCTTTCAAATGTATAACAGACTCGAGTTTTAACCATAAGAAGGTAATCAATTGGTTGGCATCAATATATGGGTTTTCAATAAACCAAATAAGCAACTGATCAGTCGCCACATTGAACGACGAAAGGCAACTATTATTTTCGTTTATTAATTTGCGTACAATATTTTCTGCCTCAAGCCTAACAGCCCTGTCCTCATCCTCCAAAATTATTAAAAGTATTTCAATCAATTTGAATATAAATGTAGAGCTCTCACAAATCTTAAGCCTTTCTTTGAGTTCATAAATGTCTCTGTTGAGAGTCTTTGCAGCCAAAAGCCTGATATCGTCGCTATTTTTAAATTGAATATTTGAATGGATTCGTTCAAGAAATTGGTCAAAATTATGGTTTGTAAATGTGATTTCCTTGACTTTGTTGTCATTATCAAGTTCTTGTTCGTCATAATTAAAACAAATGCTATAAAATATTTCGTTATAAATATCTTTTAAGACTTTACAGTTAATGTTTGAGTCAATCAATTCATTGAAAACATAACAAAACCGATCTTTCATTAGCTGGTAGTCATTGATTTGAAGCTGTTTTTTAAGGTCAAGCAAATGCGAAACTGCAAGCATTAAGCCATGCAATGAATTACAGTTCATGTTTTTTTGTTTACACAATTCAAATAAAATATTTTGAAGTTCATTGATTGGAAGCAAATTACTTAATGCTTTTGCTGATAACATTCTGATTTTCCATATTTTATTGCTAAGAAGTTTAATTAGAAGGTGAATCAATTGTTCGTCACTAATGGTATGGCTTAAGCCTATGGGAGAAATTGAGGCCAACAGTGATAAAATTGGAACCAATTCTGGACATATAAATCCCTCATTCATTTTTGTAAAGCTCTCTTCAAATTGCATATTAAGCGCCGGCAGTAAAGTTGGATAACGCGAGAAAAGTTCATAGGGTGTGATTGTGGAGCAGTCGGACACTATTTGGTCGATATGAGTCATCTTTGGCTGACCGAGCATTCGACAGCAGCACGAGCCAAACAGTTGAAGAGATGCGTTACGAATTTGCCAAACCTCTGAAATAAAACCCTTTATACAAATTGGTAGAAGAAATTCAACAGTTTTTGTCGTGAATCGTGATAATGAAGCCGTACATATAATTGATTTAAGAATATGTAACGCATAAGTTTGTGGTAAATCACTTTTAACATTCAAAACTTGAGGCAATTCTGAATTTGCAATAATTATAAGTTTATCAACAGTTTGGCTGAACAGAGATATATCGAGCTGAAAGCCTGAGTTATAGGCTTCAGATTCTCCGATCAAAATGGCCTGAATTATCAGCGCTAGACCTGCAGATCTTCGAGTTATACTTGAAGTAAATGCTGAAGTAGTCATACAATTCAATGAGTCGGTCAACAACTTTTTCAGAGTTTCGATGTGTTCTATATTTCGTGTTTTCATTTTTATGAGCGAAGTCGTATATCTGGTGAGTGCTATACAACTGGCCTCTATCACACCCTTATGTCGACATTTTATGAGGACAGAAACCAATTGAGATCCGATTTGATGAATATTGGTATCACTGATAATGTTTTGCGTGAATTTTTCTGAGAGTTCAACCAAATTAGATAAGAGAAAAGTGCACTCTTTTATGTTGAGCCAACACATTGACAATAATAGTTGAAAATCATTTGACGTAGAAATATCACTATTACTTTCTTTGTCTTTTTCACTAATTTGCTGAATAATAATATCTTCGAGTGATTCACACATTTCCTGAAAAGAAGGTGAAGACTCGATATTGGTTTGCGAGAGTTGATTGAGCATAAAGTTTATACAATTAAGACATAATAAAATGCAATCACTTATAACCATTGAAAACTGATCTTCTGTTGAATATTTACTTAAATAATCATATGAAAGACAATTATTGAGCGCTAAAATGTATCCGTGTATCGGAAAAACTTTAGCAGCAATTAATAAATTTTGTTGAGCTCTTTCAAATTGTTTCTCAGCTGATTCTACTAAATATGTAATAAAATCTAATTCGTTGTCGACTTTTACTCCGTTAATAGTGAATGCGTTAAAATTATTGATCAGAAATTTCATCAAAAGTCCGCCTGAATGTGATTCTTGATGTCTCGGACTATCAAGAAATTTGGTACCAATGTCTGCGATAGTATCACATTCTATATTAAATTGATTGCTTCTGTTATTGTTATAGAACATAATCAACACATTTGAGGCAAGTTTTCGCACTTTGTCGTCTTTGTCGACCACTGAGATAAGTATTAGTGAATGCATTGCTTTTGAGTTAATATAATTTTCAAATTTTATCTTATTTTTATCGAATATGATTATCAAAGATTCTAAAAGAAGTAAACAAGTAGTTCTCCTTTGATAAGAAGCACCGGGTATTAAATTAGAGGAAATAGAATCTATATATTCAGCTAAAAACTCAACTGATTTGTTATCATAATAATCATGAAAACCATGTAATGCAAACTTGTCGCGCAAACTGATGCATATTTTAGTTAAGAAATGCTCTATTTTACTGACAATTTTTTGCCTAAAAGACGCATTGTCTATATTTAAGTTCGTCAATAAAAATAATTTGAATAAATCATAAATTTTCTGTCTGTCACTTATATATCTGCCATCAATTAGAAGAGACAAACCTTCCTCTCGAACAGCCTCTTGATTATGAGTAAGAATTTTTTTAATCCACTCTCGCGGAGGCAATAAATGATTGGCTAATTTATTATCGATTGAAACTCTGACTAAAGCTGCCTCAGCTATGGCCGAATCACTTATATTGGCGAATATTAATTCACTCGAATGTTCGATATTTTTGAGAGTAAAAGGCAATATATGTGCGATCATATTGTTATGGATTACTTTATTTTGTGATTTGAGAGCATCACAAATATGTGTCAACCAATAATGCGACCAAATTGTTAATATCTCTTTACTTTCATCAGTTTTCATAGAAGTCACTATTGATTTGTATAACTCTGTAATCGATGACGAAATACTATTAATAGAAAGATATTTAAGCATTTGTGCCGACAAATTAGGCTCTAATTCAAGAACAGATTTCCAACCACTGAACTGTATTAAAGCAGATAATTTGCGATATTTTGCTTTACTGGTGAGCGACAAACGCAATGTCCGAACCAACTCTTCACTAATCAAATCTTCACTATCTTTTATAGAACTGTCTTCGCTTGAAAGCCGTTTAATCCGCTTGTAATCAATATATGTCTCTAAAAGCAAATTATAGATTATTTTAATGCAATCATTGACTCCATTGATAGGATGTTCCCAATTGTTGTCGATTTGGTCCAAACTATTCTCTAAAAAACTTTTGTCGTCCAATAGATTGGGCTCTTTATTAACTATTTGTTTAATAAAGTTCTTCAAAGTTCTGAACCAGTGCTGAAGCAATCGAAAGACATGAAACTCATGTACTAATTGCTGAGAACAGAGTTTAGTAATATGGGAATGAATTTGAATAAAAACTTTAGTTTCGTATTCAATCAAATATAACACAAAATTATTGCAATTTATGAGACCATTAATTAACGAAACTTTACTCAAGTGATTGGTTGACAAACAATTGTCTAAAACTAAACTCAAATTATTGTCGATCTCATAGTCACTAAACTTTATTTGAATAATAGTTTGGTTTGAAAACAGTTTGAAATAGATGTGAATCGCTTTCCGAATATCACACAAATAAATATTTAATATGAAGGCAATGGCCAGACCTGAAAGCACTGTTGTCTCTGCAAAACAGTTATCACTGAATATTATTTTTTCCAATTTTGACAAACACTGCACTAATGGTGTGTTAAGTGATTGGTCTGTAAGTAATGGATATGTGTTTTCGATTGAATGTCTTTTAGAAATCGACTGAAGCGATGACAGCAGGCATTGCACTGATTTGCAAATAACAACACTTTCTTCTGTTTCACTAATATTGTCATTAAATTTAATTAATGTTTGTTTAAAAACATTAACACGTGATAAACAACTTTCACTCAAATGATTCATACTTTTAGTGATAATAACAAATTATTAATCAATTTATTAATAAAATAAACTATTGTTTAACCTTTCAAAATAATAAACTTTAATATTTCATATCAACACACAATACACGTGTGTTTTGAGCTTTAAATAAATACCAGTACAATATTTTTGATAAGTTTTGATTAATATTAATGTATATAACATGAGAATCTGTTTCTTATAAAGTTATTAAACTTTTACAAGTGTTTCAATCAAAACTTATTTTATAATAAAAAAGTTTAAGAGTTTATTAAAAAAAAATATTAATATTTCATAACAATTAAATGCATATAAATATAGATATTTATATGCTTTTATTGATATGATTACAGTTATTATAAAAGAGGGCGGATTTGGATCTTAAAAAAAGTGGAAAAAAATTCACAATAAATATTAGTAAAAAAGGGCAACACTTGTAATGCTCTCCTGTGATGAGTTCATGAACTAAAAGCCTTTACATAACTATTTTCTGATACATTAATTAACTTTTAATAAAACTTTTTTCAGTAAAATTCAAAAATTTTGATTTCGATAATAATTTTCTCAAAATTAAAAGCATTTTTGGTGAAGAATAAAATGCAAATATTTTAAAACTCGAATTTGAATAGTTATCAAAAACTGATAGTATAGGGCATTAGTGAAAGTGTAAAAGTGTGTCACTATTTATAATGACTTAACTTTTTAGTACAAAACGGCGTTCAATAAGATGGCAGTCATCACAGCACAAGTGAAGACCGACTTTCAAATAATACAATTTCGCCATTCATTTGTTTAACATTTAATATTGAAATCAATTTTATTTTTCTACTTAATATTTAAATAAGAATTTGTATTATTTGTAAAAATATAAATCAAATTAAAGGTTGTGAACAAGAAGTGATAAATGGATAACGAAATGAGTGAAATTCGCGTTAAAGCGGCGTTCAATGGGTTTGTGTTTATTTTTTTATTACTCTATTACTCTATTTACGTAATAATATCAATAATACTATAGTTTTGGTAAATATTTATAAAAATTTAATGCAATTTATATTTATTTTGTGGTGAAATGAAGCGAAATAATGGTGACATATATTGAGCCTATGATAACATTGGAGTCTTTATGCAAAGAGATGAGAGACATTTGCAGGTTTACACCCGAACACAGCTTTACCATGAAATGGGTCGACGAAGAAGGTCTTCAATGAGTTTTAATTAACATATATTTACATTTATTTATTCATTTTATTCAATTCAATACTCTATTAACTCAAAAATTGATCTCATTTTTTATTTTTGTCATTTATTTGAGTTGAGTTTAACTGCGAGTCAAATCAGTAATTAATTAATATTATATTACAGTAAATATAATTGAGGATGACTTTGAGCTTAATTTATTTCTATTCTAAAATATAATACAAAGCATTAGTTATGATTGGCTTCAACTAAACGGTTGACTCGTATTACACATAATTCATAACTAATACTAATATGACATTAGTTTATAGTTTTGTTTTATAAATATCCTCAGCTTAACGGCTATACTTGCACTCAGACATCACTTATAATAATTATTATAATATAAGTCAAGTCCTATCAGTTTCTATGAAACGCTATCATATTTCCGGCCTATCGTTCAATAAAAAGCTTAAATAACTACTTTCTTAAACATCCATTTTTATTATTACCGGTCTATTGAGTTGAGTTCATTGTATATTTAATCCAACGTTTTTTGAGTCAGTTTTTGCATATTTTGGTCTATTTTCATAACTTCTACAATAGAAATAGTAATGAATTTTTGGTTATCCTGTTTTCGTGCCCCACAATTGCGCTATTATTTGGGTGAATCTGTTTTGAAGTTTTGAAAACTTTTCAATTTATATATGTTTTAAACTTTAATATCTTATACTTAATTAATTGCTTGGATTACTTCAGGAGACCCGTGTGTCATATCATCTCAGGCAGAGTTAGAAGAAGCGATTCGTTTATATGAAGTGAACAAAGACTCTGAAATTACAATTCATGGTATTTTATTTCTATTTGATTTACTATTCACTTAAAAACTACTAATTTTGTATTTAAGTATTCCCAAGTGTGCCACAAGTTCCTGGTCTCCCATGTCCTGGAGAAGACAGTATGACTTTATTGATGAACATTAAAACAATTTGGATTAATTTGATTTTTTAATTTCAACAGAAAGTATTTATAGACGCGGAGCTCGAAGATGGAGAAAATTGTATAGAGTTAACGGTCATATATTTCAAGCCAAGAGATTCAATAGAGTGAGACCCCTTTTATTTTTATATGTCTTTAAGTTTATGCGGTTTATGCAATGCATTATCAAAACAATGCTAAGAATAAAACTAACAGATGAGAAAATTTTTAATTTTTAAATAAATCAAATCAAGTGTGAAATAAACATAATTGAGTTGAAGATAAATTCAAATGAATAATCTATGAATGACTTCCGCCACTGTTCCATATCTTATAAGAATTATGTTATGGTAACTATTGTTATCTTGAGATTAGCTCATTGTTTATAAACTTACGGTAATATCCTTTAAGGTAAAGTTCACTTTTAGCTCAATTAATACTATAAATTAACTTTTTCTTAATTTATAAGTTGCAAACTTTTATCAGAAAAGTTTCATATTGAGTAATCCTTAAGATAAGAAACAAGAATATAAGTTATAACTTATAAGTCAAAACAAATTCATATTTTGTTTTGTGTAGTGATAGAAAACAATCTGTAACTAATAGAAGATTATATTCCTTTGTAGCTCAAGTATAGCATTTCCATATTTTATATTTGTTTGAATTTTCTTCAATTTTTTTTCTAATGTTTATATTTAAAGTTTTCTTAAATTTTCAAATTAAAAATTATAAACAAACAGTTGTATAACTAATTTAGATGTCAATAATGTTTAAACAGTAAATTCAGAAAACCTCAGCTCATGGTTTATAAGGTCAGCTCATTATATTATTTTTAAAGGTTCTGATCATTCCTTACAATCTTATTATGGTTTTAAACATAAATAAGTTTTGAAAACTATTTGAAGTTTAAATTAAACCAAATTTATTATAATTTTTCTATTCTTTATTAAGCTTACGTCTGCCAAAAGAGTCTGAGGAGGTTTTTGAAAATTTTGTTTCTCTAAAAAGGATTTTTAATGAAATATTTTGAATGAATTACATTTTATGACCGACTTATTCTTAGATTTGAATTAATCAGTTTTAATGAGTCTGTTAAGCGTATACCAGTACAGCTTTAGACAATTCAAAATCTATAAAACGTATATAAATCTAATGATATATTTGAAAAAACTTTTGAATCCTTCACTTTATTGAGGGACTTAAGAGCAAACAAAAACATACTTTCAATTATTTTAAAGTATAAATACTTTCGATTGTAATGATTAGAAATGAAGCATATTATACAAAAGTAATTTACATCTGCTGTAGACCTTTTGGCAAAGGTTGTTCGTTATGTTTAATAATATGTATTCAATTACTGGAATGTTATTTATTTTAATATTTATTAATATACTTTAATTATGATCTCATAATCATTATATCAATGCTATAGCTGTGAGAAACAATCTTCAAAACAAGAATTTTTTAAATAGCAAATAATTTATTACATAAGTTGCTATATATTCATCACAAGAAATTTATTAATTTATGCGCTATTGCTTTCAGACTTTTTTTATTATGTTCTATACTAATAATAATAAAATATTTTAAGTTATTATGAGTTATATTTTCTTTAAATTTATAGATTGTAATAAATAAAAGTTTAATTTATGTTAAAAATTAAATACTTTTAGAGAGCATTTTGTGCGTATTGTGCGGATCGTATTTGGGGTTTAGGACGACAAGGATTTAAATGCATAAATTGCAAGTTAATGGTACACAAAAAGTGCCATAAATTATTCAAACATAGCTGTTCGGGACAGTCAGACCATCAATCATCAGAAAGTACACCTTCGACTCCCGGTAATAATTCGCGTGATGCGAACGGAGACGTCACTATTATTAGTAATAGTATAAGCGCTGGCGGTTTAATCCGAACCGGAACTCCCGCCAGAAAGAAGCACACATTCAATCACAGCGGAAGCAATTTGATGCCAATTGGAGTTCATGATATCGAAAACGCAGAACTGAACCGTTCGGGTCAAGACGTGGACGCAGATAATGACTTATTAAGTGGTTCTGAATCTCATCAATACTCGCTTAAAGATTTTGAACTTTTGAGAGTTATTGGACGCGGATCTTATGCTAAAGTATTAATGGTTGAGTTGAAAAAGACAAAACGCATTTACGCTATGAAAGTAATTAAGAAAGAATTAGTAACTGATGACGAAGACATTGATTGGGTTCAAACTGAAAAACACGTGTTTGAAACCGCTTCTAATTATCCATTTTTAGTGGGATTACATTCTTGTTTTCAAACTGCCAGTCGGTAAGAACTATTGATTTGAGTTTTATGTGACCCGTTATTCATGACGTGATTTGCTATTTTAGTTTGTTTTTTGTAATTGAATTTGTTCGCGGGGGAGACTTAATGTTTCACATGCAAAGGCAGCGAAGGCTTCCTGAAGAGCACGCGAGGTTTTATGCCGCAGAAATCTCTTTAGCACTTAATTTTTTACATGAAAGAGGTATACTTTGAAACAACTATTTTTATCTATAAAAGGGATTAATTCTGATTATATCTTTGTGAAGGCATTATTTATAGGGATTTAAAGCTCGATAATGTAAGTCTCACTTCAAGGTTTCGTAAACGAAAGTGTCACTAAAATGCATGTCTTTATTTAAAGGTTCTTCTCGACCATGAGGGACACGTCAAACTCACTGACTATGGAATGTGTAAAGTATGTATAGTTTATTACTCTGTCAATGTTTCCATTTAATCAAATGCAATCTTTCATTTTATAAAGGAGGGAATCCGTGCCGGAGATACTACCAGTACTTTTTGTGGAACACCTAATTATATCGCTCCAGAAATTCTTAGAGGAGAGGATTATGGTATTTAGATATGAGATTTAAATTGAGGAAAATTTTATCAAATTATGTTATGTTAGGTTTTGAGCCTGACTGGTGGGCCTTAGGAGTATTGCTCTATGAAATGCTTGCCGGCCGGTCCCCGTTCGACATTGTCGGTGCAGCTGATAATCCCGATCAAAATACTGAAGATTTTTTGTTTCAAGTCATTTTGGAAAAGACAATACGCATTCCTCGTTCGATATCAGTCAAGGCTCAGTCGGTTTTGAAAGGATTTCTTAATAAAAACCCTGTGGAACGTCTCGGTTGTCACCCGGAAACCGGATTCACCGATATTACAAGCCATCCATTTTTTAAAAGCATAGATTGGGAATCGGTATTGATTTTTATATATATTTCAAACAAATAAAACATTTGAAAGTTTAAATATTTTAGAAAATTATGTCAAAAGTAAATAATAAAGTGTTTTCTTTTTTTAACTAAGAATTATTGATCATAATGTTCATCAATTAACACTTTTAAAATACTAATTTTATAATAAGTTATTTCATATCAATTGTTGTATATTATAGTATAGTATTTGAAATATTCTCTAATTTGTATTTTACAGCTCGAAGCAAAACAAGTTCCGCCGCCATATAAACCAAAACTAGAGACTGATCGCGATTTAGAGCATTTTGACCCTCAGTTTACTAACGAACCCGTTCAGCTCACTTTAGATGATCCGTAAGTTTATGCCCTTTTTAATTAAATATAATATCTATTTATATAACCGATTGCTTTATTATTTTTTATATAAGAACTATAAGAGCGATACAATCTCTCAAAGAACACAAAACTTTTACAGTGAAATTGATTTTGAATTTAAATGATTTGCCACAAAGTATGCAAAATATTTAGTAAAATGAGAAATAATTGTGAAATTGAAATGATTTCACTTTCATTGAAATCTATAAATAAGCTCAAAGATTGTCAAATTCTAAAAACCCTGACTTATGTATAACTAATGGTTTTTTCCGTGACATTCGAATGCGTCTCCTCTTTATTGATGTTCTGTTCGGTTTTTAAATTAAAATGAATCACTTTAGTGCACGCTTTAAATAAGTGGTTCATTTTGAGCAACTTATGATATTTTCAGTATTTTTATTAATTTTTGTTTTGTTTTGAAAAACTTTATGGAACAGATGCAAACATTCAATTATCTATTTGATTGCTTTTAGTGAAGTGTCATTTTTGTTGATTAATTTTCATTTTATTTATTGGGAAAAATATTTCAAAATTTGTCAATTTTTGAGCATATGAAGGATTTTTTTCATGAAGAAGGAAAGTTAATAAATCTTTTGATATAATGAACATAAATTATTTGAAAATTGAATGATATTTTATGGATTTAAATATAAAATGAATTTTTAATTTTTGATTGCGATTGAAATTGATGGTGAGATGATTCGTTTTGCTAATTCTAGACTGTTATCATTCCAAAAATTAGTTCAATTTTGAACGGATTTTGTATTATTTAGTTTTATTCTGATTTGAACCAAATCTGGTTGAGTTTTTCTTTTAAATTATTTGCAAATTGAAAATAATTTTATTTATTAAATTATAATATAATGTTTATTTATTATAAAATTCCTTCAAAAAAGTCATTCATATGTTTCTGTTATTCAATTTATAATTTGAAATCTTTCTAAAAGTTTAAGTCCTTGGAAACAAAACTATTTGATGATTAGATAGACTGCAAAACTTTTGCCATCGATTTATTTAATTTTGCGATAAATAACAAGACATAAGAGATGTGACCTTAAACCTCTTCAAACCTACTTTCAATTCATTTTTGGATGATTGCCATAACAAGAGCTAACATCGTCTCAATTTTATCGCTGAACCACCAATTTTTCTGACCTCCCATTTCAGAACAAAATATAGCCTTCAATTCCTGTTGAATTCTTGAGTCTTCGTGTGTAAAATTGATTTTTGACCTATTTTTACACCATTCAGTCTAATACTTCATAAAAAACCTTTATTTTACTAAGAAGTGGTGTTCGATGCTCGAGCTTTTGGCGGTCTGCGAGAAGTATCAATTTTTTACATAAAAATTCATTATTTATTCAGGTTTGAAGAATTTAAACAGAATCTCACACATTATCGCATATTTGCTTTAAATAAACTAATTTTATATAAGAAAATTCTTTTAAATGGTGAAATTTGCTGAATTGACGCGCTCTCGAGCGTTCTGTTCTGCATTTGCTGAGATATTTCATTGAACGAGAGCGCGAACATCACTTATAATAATTTGTTGATTGATAGATAGATGGTAATGACTTGATATTTCATTTTTTAACATTCCTTTTCTGATTGAAATTGAGAGATTTTTATCAATTTATTTCTGTATATTTAAATTCTTATTAACATAAGTCGCGAATAATTTTTAATTTTGTTGCCATTAATGGTCTATTAGTAGAGGTATTTTCGAGTGTATTTTCGAGTCTCAAAAATTTTAATTTCATTTTATATTTAAATTTTTACTGAAAATGTTTATTTATCTATACAAATATATTGTAAGTATAGTTTATTTAAAGGGGTAATTAATTATTCGAGTATTTGAAATTTTGTTTAAAAATACTAATTTGTTAACTAAATGATAGTTAAAATTCTGAAAGTTTCTTAGTGAGCAAATTCCTCGCTTACAAAAATATCCTGAAGTACTCGAAATATCAATTTTGTGGCCAGTTTTGCAATTTATTACAACTCGTCATTAAATTTTTCATTTTTTTTGTCCGCTTTCTTGAAGTGATTCCAGGCCCATCTCACCATTGCTTGACTTGGTTTCTTTATACCAAATTACATTTAATTGAAAATTTTATTAATTTAACACTTAATTCATTATTCAATATGATAGTCAAATAATAGTTATTCAAAAACTAACATTTTTTGAAGAAGCTTTAATTGTATCTCGAAATTAGCTTTAAATTTACTAAATTTTCTTCAGAATACTAAATTTAATACTAAATTTTAGTATAAAATATAATACAGGAAATGTTAAACAATGTTTACATCCTTGAATTCAGCTGAAAAATGAAATTCTTTCAATTTATTTTCTAATAATCCAGTATTATATTCAATTGAAAACAATTTTTGAACACTTTTATTTGTCAATCTATCTTCTATGAAAAATTTACTATATTTTCTCTGAAGACACTAAATTTATACAAAATTAGCGGTAAAATTAGTAATTGGTAATTCTATCAAAAATGAAGTTGTATTTCATCATTTTTGATTCAGTGATAATTTACTATTAATATGCTTTTCAATTAACGAATAATTTTTATATTCAGTTATGAAAATTTTGACAGTTCTACAGTTGGTTATTAAAGTCTTAAGTTTTTGAGTCCTGGCTATCGAGAGTCTCGAGAATCCCAATTGCTTTCGATAGAGATCTCGAATTTGAACTCTCGATCGATATCGAGGCTCTCGTACGGACCACATTAGTCAAACTTTGATCAAAAATAGTTATGAATTAAATTTTTTTAGTTTATTTTTAAAATATTTTTTATAATTAATATATATTTATGTAATATGATCATAAACTAATTTACATTTAGTATAAATTACTAGTCATGTCTCACTTGAAAATGTTTTGGCATAAAGTTGGCCGCAGATGTATTGTTATTGTACTCACTATGAGCTATGATTTAGAGTTCGCTCACATTTTGGCAATAATCTGAAATTCTCTCCTTTTAATTAATAGAGTCGTGTATTTTTAAACTTTCATTCATATCAAGCATATCAAGCATTTTGATTATTAAATAGCGGACATTTTTACAAAATAGACTCAAACACTATATCCTTATTTGAGTTCTGATGACAAACGTTTTGTTTTATGAAAAAACATGAACTTGAATCTGTCGGTACCCCTTTCAAGTGAATTTTTGAAAATAAATGTACAAAATTTATTAGAATATTTCGTAGTTTAGTTTTAGTTATTTTGAAAAATGATGTCTAATATTCACTTTAAAAAGCATTCTGATATTCAATTTCAATATTTTTTGATGGCCTTCATATAGGGATGAGATGGAAATGAGATAAATATAATGGAAATTCAGGACTGGGAAGGATTTGGGATTAAAGTTTCAAGTCATGAGATGAGTGTCACTGTGGGGTTAAAATTTCAAATGTTTTTGATCACAAGACTAAAATTAGTGATGTTTCAGTCCTTGTAACTGAAAATATAATTTGAGTTTCGAAAGCTGCAACTCAAATTACCCATCAATTCAATTGATGTTACATAAGTTTTTTAAAACTCATTTTATTAAGTATATTGAGAGTAAGACTTTAATAAACAGAGAAGACTGTAAACATTAAAATTTAATTAGTTATTAAATAATTATTTTTTATTCTGTAAAGCAATGATATGCTTGTTTGTAGAATCACTACTGATTCTTGACACTCATGTTGAATATATAAGAATTTATAACTTATTACCTAAAGTTTGATCATTAATTTTTAAGTCTTTCAAGTGTGGAAATGAAATTTAAGTTTATATAAAAGTCATTTTCAGTGAAATTTATTTATCAAAAGTCGAAATACTAGATCATTTCAATAAAAGAGTTATGTTTCAGTTCTTAAAACTGAAACTAACATTTTTTTAAAACTAAAACTGATATAAGAAAATTAGAACTCAAACAACACTAACTTAAACAGATAACTCTGAAAGAATATTTTTAAAATCTATATTTACACTTTTCAAAAATTCTCAATATTCGCTATTTTTTAATTTTTAGTTTTCCTCAAAACATATGACAAGATTTTTTGAATAAAATCCATGCAATTCATCAATTTTTTTCTTTTTGTGTAACCTTTTTTTTGCTTTAAAAAATTCCACTTTTTTATTATGAAAGCAAAAAAATGAAACCAATGACATATTTTTAATGAAAACATAAGTTACTTTTCACAAATTGGCTTTGTATTAATCTCGAGTTTTCGCTTACTTTTCAATATATTTTTGTTCTATTAAATAATTAATGAATGATATGAATATATAGTTAATAAATTGATTTTGTTTTACAGTAAAACGATTGAAAAGATCGATCAGTCGGAGTTCGAGGGCTTTGAATATGTGAACCCTCTATTGATGTCACTCGAAGATTGTGTTTGATTTGTTGAATCATATCATAGAAATCCCACCAATAATTGAACTGATAGTTGAATTTATTTAACAAATATGCATTAAAGTATGTATGAATTGTTCAGACGTATGTACTGCTCATCTAATGATAACATTTTTTAATAATTTATAATTAATAACAAAACCAAAAGTAAAATTTAGACTTAAAATCGATCAATATTTTTGTTAAGTACATTATCTAATGAAAGAGTATTACAAGAAATCCTATAATTGTTCTGCTTTTTTGTCAGTTTAATAGAAATTAATTCATTTAGATCTGAATTTTTATATAATCAATCGATTTGTTTATTTTCAATTTAAAAATAACTAATTTAATGATTTAGTATTAAATATAACGTTGCATTCCATCCAAAGTGCACTTAAAGAATATTTTCTTAACATTGAGTGCCTTTCGAAAGGTGTCCAAAAAAGCGAAAATGGAACAAATCATTCCAATGTATTATATTATATGACTTTATTGATTGCAATTTCAATAAAACATTTGTCGTATTATTTAGATTATTATCTAATTTTTAAATTAATGCAAATTTTTTAGTAATATTTTTTGTAAATTCACTTTAAATGTTAACTTTATAATTGAAGAAAATTATAATAAATGAGAAACTGTATGATTTTCGATTTCCTTAAAATAAGGCAACTCTTTATCCTGAATGTAATTTCCGTTAAACTAATTCATGTAATTTATTAAACAATATAATAGTTTATTAAATAAATATTTAAATTAAAATTGTTTGGAAATTTTTAAATAGATTTATACTAAATATTCTTTAATTGCATTTATTTATAATATAAATATACATGAATTATAGAATCATGAATCATATCAGCACTAATAATAGGAACAGTTGCTATTCTGCGATCCACCTCTTCTAAGTGTAGGGGATTTTGTGCTCAAATTTTACTGATTCCATAGGACACAAATGTTAAGCATATAGAATATGTTTCGCGGCCTAATTCTTGGTCATTCTTGGTAATGGTGTGACCACTATTTCGAAACCTCTGGTGTGAAGCATAAGCTAATTTTGCATGAGCTTTAAGCTTATATTAAACATATATTAAGCATTAGAGCATTTGGGATATTAATAAATAATAGAGTTAGATAAATTATAATTTAAAAAGTATTTATTTATTTAAACTATTATTGAATTGTGTCCATTGCTATGCTGTTATACCTCAACCAAAGCTCTACCGATAATTAAACTATAAAGGAATAAAAATATTTCAAACTTCTAGCTTTGATTTTTTTTGTCCTGAATTGGATCTCACGAGACTTGGTCACCCCAATGTAGGTCACCCTACTTCTCTTTTATAGACTTGAGATTTGTTTGGAAATGAGCTCCTTAAATGAAATGGCAGAAGCCGTACAATCATATTGAAAGCATTGGTGGTGATTTAGAAAACTAAAAAATATATATACTTTAAGTGTTTACTTTTATTTTATACATTTAGAAAATCCTTGTAACTCAACAATTAACACATTTTAATAAGATTAATATCAAATTAAAGCCAATACTTTTGTCTAAAGTTTATAAAGTTTTGATAAAGAAGAAATGACTGGTCTCTCCTATTGTCAGTCCAATTGGCCGCAGGCCCAGAGGTCGTCCTCGGAGAAGATGGAAGGACCACGTGTCTCAAATCTGTTCTGAGAGACTTTCCCTGGAAA
>JAUJYT010000009.1:0-53244 GCA_033996565.1 Nanhermannia nana
AAAAATTTACTAAATTTTCTCTGAAGACACTAAATTTAGCGCTAAATTTATACAAAATTTAGTATTTTGCAACGCAAGTTACAGCTATGATACCTAAAAAATGATTATAAGTGCCTATTTATTGCTTTTCCAAACAAATGTCGTATATTTATATTCATTTATTAAAAAATCATTTTCATAGATCTATATTTGTGACCGGTGGCAAAGCCAGCATAGGGACCGAGGGAGCACAGGCCCCTCAAACTCAAATTAAAATTTAATTAATTTCATAAAAAGCTTTATTGCATTGCATTTTTTGAGCTTGAATTACATGAAATTATTTAAAAAAAGTTAGTCTGTTTTTACAAACTGTAAAATACGCTATAATTCGCTAAAGAAATGCAACGGTTAAGAAGTTTTAAAATTATCAAATACTTTCTTATGTTTGTAACCCATTCAAAATTTTCTGGCTTAGCCACTGTTTGTGACCAATTTGTCACTGGCCTTGATTTTCCTGAAAATTTTAATCCTTGTGCCAAAACGTAATTACTTGTAGATATGTTTTTAAAAGTTTAAAATAGCTGTTTATGTTTTAATTAAATATATTGCACACGATTTTATCGGGTTTTCTGTGATATCAAATTAAACAATTCGTAATATATTAAATAATCAGTTGTTTTATTGAAATATAATATACGACTTGTCAATAAAACTGGCAATGATTCATCTCATGTATAATTAGTGATAAAGTTTTTCGGCGTATTGTAAGTCCATTTCCGCGTCGATATTGGGCGCAAATAATTGAACTAAAGCAACAATAATTATTATTAAAGCTTATCGACAAATATGTCTACTTCTATAGTCATATATTTTGTTATCATTACTCAAATTAGCATAAATGTAATACTAATGCCACAGCGGGTGCTAGGAAGCTATGGACCCCCAAACGATTTGAAAATGCTATTTAAATTGAAATATATATTGATTTATCATTAAATTTAATAATTAATTATTAAAATTTATAAAGATAATTACTATAGTAAAATTATATCATATAAAATGTTTTATTCAATAAACCTTGATCTTAATATATAATTTTTAGAATTAGCCCTTAACCAAAAAATTAGACTACGACAGTGGCTAATGCCTAATACACGTATTTATCATTTCCGGATCTTTGATTTTATTTGGAGTCTAAGGTTTCAACGTTTTCCTATAGTTTCCATTTCAATGTTAGCGCTTGAGCTTATTTTTCTAGTTTTTTGTCTATAAAAATTTTTGATTTCTTACTTAAATCACAAATATTTAAGACCACAAAATGTATAATTTTGGACAATTGTTTTGGCCTTGGTTTCTGCTGCTTTGCTAATTGTATTCACCATACAATAAATTTTAATATTTTATTTATTTAGAGGGAAATTATTTTTTAGTATATTCTACGTTATATGTATTCAGTGATGAAATATCATTAAATTTTATTGTTTTAATTTGAGGAACATTAGGCAACTGTACTAATATATTGTATAAAATAGACAGTTTGTGCGGATATACGAAAGCTATTATTGGAAAAAAATCCTTAATACCCCTTAAAATTATTTGATTTCAATAGAAAAAGCTATTTTTCGGTTCATTCGGCGTGATATGAGGTCTGCGCCAAATTTAAATTTTTGGATTCGGTGAAATGGGCCCACACCGAAAAACATTATCACTATGTGTAATACATCGTGTATACGACGAAAAAAATTCATGTATTTTTGATCCCTAGTTGTTAACACTTTTATTAATAACCAATTAATGACATATTTCACAACTTATGGGCAAATGATATCATTATTTCTATTGATTTTATTTATGCGGATCGACTCATTATTAATACATTTAAGACAAAGCTGTATATTATGTAATTACAGGAAAAAACATTTATAAAGAAAATTATACAGAAATTTATTTTAATGAGATTTTATTGAGAAATTCTATCATTAAAATCAATTGTTAATAGTGTTGATAATAAATAAAGTTTTCAAGTCGTTAAATGTCAGCAAATCATTAGGTTATGGTATTTATAATACAGCACGAGCTCTATCGTAAATATCGTGTTTGTATGTGTTTCTTCATTGATCGCAAAAATGGAAAAAACGTACAATTTATTTATTTTTGTCTTTCAATCAATAGTTTGCTTCTATTGGTAACAAAAATCACAATCGAGAAAGTAATGACAGAAAAATCAAGTGGTAAGCCATCGACGATGTGGTCCAATAGACCGGTGCCTATGAAGCTGTTCGGCGCCTGGGAGGTGGACAAGACTCCATCCAATTGTATTCCCAGGTATTTATGTCTAATGTCACTAAAATGCAAAATACAGTGCAATTCGAGTCAGCCTTTGTTTTAATAGCAATTGGTTTCAATTATTTTTTGTATTGCTCTGATTCGCATGATTTGCATCATTTTCTATATTAAATTCATTGTTTATTCTGATTGCATAAGAATTCATATTTTTTTATTTTAAGGCATTTCTAATAACTTGTGCTTCGTTTGAAATCTAATGATTTTTGATTAAATCTAACTAATTGTTTCTCAGGTTATGCTCTCTGAATATCACTCGGTTAGTCCTAATGAAGCCTTTAGGACCAGACGTGACCACAATCATGATTGCAGTCAAAATGCAAAGCTCTAAACGTACTCTAAGATCAAACGAAATTAATGTTCCGAATGTCAGCGATTCCTCTACCGCTGGTATTGTTGATGTGGAACTTGATTTGACATTTTCTTTACAATATCCACACTTTTTGAAGCGAAGTGGAAATCATTTACAAATAATGCTTCAAAGACGCAAACGTTACAAAAATAGAGCAATTTTAGGGTTTAAAACACTTGCTATGGGTCTCATAAACATGGCTGAAGTGTTACAGCGATCGAGTAATACAGATAAAGAACTCGAATTATTAGGAAATATCAAAGAATTGGGAAAAAATGAAATGATCGCTAAAATTATGATCTCCTCACTGAAGAGCCAACCTGTCGATCAGGACAGCGCTCTTAATGGTAGACATAAAGTACCATTAGATAGATCTGCAGACGTTGACAGCGATGAAGAGGATTTCACTTCAGCTGAAGAGGGAAGTGATAGTGAGACTGTTGAAGAGCCGACAACCAGTCACAACACAAACCCGAGCACTCGCGACCGATTGAATCAGTGGAGAAGACAAGTAAACACTCGTAAAGCTAGAAAATTGTTCTCTAATAGTAGTGTTGGATCTGATTCTAACGCTGTAACCGCACAACAGAGAAACTTAAAACAAAAGTTTATCGCTTTGTTGAAAAAGTTCCGATTACCTGATTCGGAAGCATTTGATTCTGAAGAACAATATCAGGCGGCACTCGAACAAGAACTGATCGCTTCTGCGCAGAATTCTAGAGATATCGACGAACTTTTCGAAGAAGAAGATGTTGAAGATGTTGACGACTTGAGTGATAGCGGACAAGAGTTTGATGACGTGAGCATTTCATCGACTCCTAAACCAAGTTTAAGGCCTTTCTTCTCTTCGTGTACTCTCGTAGGACCAGATGCTGAGGTCATTAATCATAGCTTTCTTTTATTATAAGTCTATGCCTTTCAAAATTCCTGAACCTCTTAACAAATAAATAATATAAATTATTTTTATCTTTTGCTCAAACAGTCTTTTATAAGTCGTTTTTTATATATAAGTCAAAGAAAGTTTCAATTTTAGTAAAATTTTGAATTTATAAAACAGAGCTATAATGGAGATCATGTGAAACGTGTTGAATATGACAGTCAGGATAATTCAGGACCAGAACAAACTCCAGACACATCAGATACGAGCTTAAAACAACATTTTCATGACGAACAGACCAATAAGAAAACTATTGGTTTTGCTGATAAAGAAAAGAAGTCTAAGCTTTTCAATAGAGACAAACAAAGCACAAGTAAAGAAAAAGAAAGGAAAGTTAGCTCTGGAAGTGCGTCGACAACTGCTCCCAACGTTCCTTTCGTTAAAGAGAGATCAATGAGTAGTTCTAAAGATGTTGAAAGCAGTGTAAGTGTTCTATTATATTAAGCTTTAACAGAATAAATGTATAGAATATATAATTAAATCAATTTTTATTTCATTCTTGAAATAATAGCCTCGAAAGTCAGTTATGGATCAGTTGAATAGAATATTTTCTTCCGACGACACTTCAATACCTGACCAGTTTATGCTCATTAACGCGAGTGACGGCTCTTTTGGACAAATTCTCGCACAATTACTAGAGCGACAACATTCGATAGTCGCGGCTCATTCTTCTGCGGATATAAAGGCTTCGCTCGTATGTCTCAGCAGTAAAATACAGAAGTTCTGTAACTGCAACTCACGCGCGCCGCTGCCCATCAAAGTTGCAGTGCTGGGAACTGACGCTTTCATAAATTCAGTTCTGAGATATTATGTCGAAACCTTTTCCAGTAAACCTCCCGACTGGCAAAACTATTTGAGGTTTTATATCATACCACTCAATACTATATATTCGTCACAGTTTGTCAAATATCTGGGAAGTATTGACTCTCTCTATTACACCAATTTCTGTAACGGCTCGTGGAAGGACCTGTTCGACGACCACAGCTCCTCTTTATCTCTCACACAAGAAATAATACACCGAATTGTGAATTACCTGAATGGCGCCAATTCTATCGTTCAAATACCTATCGCTGAAGCGATGGTCACTTATAAGGAAAAATGTTTGGACGACGAGTCTCTACAAGTGTTCATTCCTTTTATATGTGATGTAAAAATAGGAATAATGGAAGGTATTTATGGCAACCATTCATTAGACGACGAATGCCAGACACTCTCTTCAAGCCCACCAAATGCTTCCCTAAACAATTCGCACACCACCGCAACTATGGAAAAGTCGCTTTCATTAACGTCTCCGCTTTCACTTTCATCAAAAGATCAACAATTATCACAACAGTCATCACTAACGCCTCCAAGTTCTCCGAGTATTAGTACGTCAGCCAATCTAATTGGCAGTCAAGGCGTTGGGGTTAATGCCAACTCTAGTGGTGGAGCACAGGCTCAACTCAATTCATCGCAATTACAACAACTACAAGGTCTTCAAAACAGTGCTGTTCTGTCACCACAACAAACAACTACTGCTAATCTCAATTCATCACAATCTGTAATCATATCATCCAATGAAACAATGGATCTTCAAATCGATTACTGGCCCATTGCTTTGAAATCGAACGACGGAACCAAGAAAGTGGACAGTTCTAAGTTCACTCTTAAAAATACTTTTCGTACTCTTCAAGTTTCACGTCTGCCAAATATGGGTGAACCCAATTCACAGTCACTTACGCTTAGTTATGTTACCAAAGAGAAAAAGCAAAAAAGTAAATATTGCAAAAAATTGCAATTACTAGAGATTTATTAATCTTGAGTCTCAAAACTTTCGGATCAATAGATCAATACTCAAAATTATAAAAGAAATTTTCAATCAATGAGTATTTTGTTGTTTAGTGTTTAGTTCACCGAGTTTTTGAAATTAAATATAGATAACAAAAATTTTCAAACAAATTAAGTAATTAAAAATATTTTCAATAATTTTCACTCAAATTCATATAGAAATAAGCTCTCGTTATAGCATATTATGAGATAAAAAAAACCCAAAATATATATTTTGTTGATTTGATTTTTCAACAATAATTTAAGCTCAGAATTGCTAACAATGGATAATCTTACATTCGTATTAATTTAATAATAGAGGAATTTTAAGAGTCTCTCGACAGCACTTGATCCAGAGTTTTGACTTAGAAGTCAATCTCTAGTAAACACATCATATAATTTACTTAATATTTTATTTGTATTTTAGTTATGAGATTAGGAAAAAAGAAAGAGAAAGAACGAGATCCTGAAAGCAAATGCCAAATCGCAGAAGGCATTCATCGATTGGTTTGTTCGTGTAAGACAGCACAGGCGCCTCTTAAAGGTATTTACATTGCAATTAAAATAATTAATTGCTTTATTTACAGCCAATCATTAAATAAGTGTTTATTCTACATTTTAGTTATAATAGACGGTGTGGAGTGGTCTGGCGTTAAGTTTTTTCAGTTGACAGCGCAGTGGCAAACACAGATCAAATATTTTCCCGTGGCTTTGTTTAGTCCGTTAGAAACTAATAGAATCACAAATAGAATTAATGTCAGCAACAGCTTAACTGCTTAGTTGTTTGAGGCGTTCAATCAAACATTGATTATATCTCAAAAGCAGACAATTTTTTTTGTAAATATTTTTCTATCGAAACAGTTAATTAGTAGACTAATCATATACTTTAGAGTTTTATTTGTCCGCTTATTAGGTGTTTCGTAAGAGGTTCGGTGAAAAGAACAAATTTTAGTCATTTTGCTAAAAAAAGATAACTTGTAATGCATTATTGCATATTTCGCTAATTAATGCCTAATTTGATAACTTATAATATTGAACGGCATTGACTTCTAACTTGATTGTAATCGTTTTTGATGTGCTATCAATGCTATTATCTATTAATTATAAAAAACGGTGCGTAAGTCCCAAAATGCATACTTATTACTAATAATATAAATATAATATACAACGAAAATACTCACTAAATAGATAACAAACTAGTCGTAGAAAATTTATGTTTTGTATTGTTATTGAGTTTATTGACTGTCGAATTTTACATTAATTATAATTAAAGTTAGATTACGTACCGCTTGTGTTGTTTGTTATAGTTGTTGACCCAAACAGTAAAGTACAGTACTTTATATTAGAGTAAAGTATTAATAATAAACCAAATATTTAACAGAACAGGCTTTGGCTGTTGGCGATTAATTCTGATTGTGATATAGTGAGTATGAATAGTATTATTTGATAATTTATATGTAATGTAAATCAATTATTGAAAAATAGAGCTTCCAGACAAGTATTGTACAGTATGTAAGCGACATATTATACATTTTTATCATTTTACTAGTCAGTCATTTCTGTATAGTTTGTACGTAACATTCGTAACATTGCTTGTGATTAATAATTTTCATGACAACCCATACAAATAAAACTAAATTTACATCAATTATTATGTAAGACTTGCCATTTGTTTGTAAATTGCTTTAAATTAAGATTAACTGTCAATTCAATTGAGTTAACAGTCGCATAAAATAATCTGATGTAAGTTAATAGAAAAAAGTTATTAAAATGTCAAAATAGTTACATAATTACTTAAAATTTATTCAACAATTAACGTGAAATTAATTACAAGTTTTTAAAAATCTTATTACAGACAAACTTTCGTCAAAAAATTCACTGGTTTTACCACTTTTTTATTCATGATTTTTCTTATCGTTATTATTATCTGAATCTTTATTTTTGTCATCTTTGACACTTCCACTTCTTCTTCTTTTCCTATAAGATCTTTTTCGAGTATCAATAGGTTTAAAGACAATCGAAGACTTTTTGATATCGTTATTCGCAGTAGAAGTAGAGGCGTGACAGAGGTTATGCTTATACGGGCAGTGAATAACAGGTTCGTGAACGTGATTGGAATCGTCATCACTATCACTGTCGGCGTTGTATTGACTCGAGACTAAACTTGATATTAAACTCACTTTAGCGCTAATCTTCTGTTTGTCATCTTTGACATCAGAATTATTATTATGATTACTATTACTACTAGTGGTGTATTCTTTGTCTTCGTCGTCATCACTACTGGAACTTTGTTTATGTTTAGCAGGAATAGAGGGCTCAATCATTTCGAAACTATCACTGCTATCATTACTAGTATTCGCAGCGTCGGTGTCATTGGATAACTCGTGACGCATGTGACGCATCCTTTGCACTTCGTTAGAGATCACTTGATATAGTTCTTCACCGCTCACTAAATTAGAGTCATCTGAGTCTGAACTAGAAGATGAAGAAACTATTGGTAACACATCATTAAATACAAGATCACTTTGATTTGTCAAAAAGCGCAATCGCCTGTAGTTTCGACGCGTCGGATGTCTTTCAGGTTTAGTGTCATTATTAGTCGAATCCCAATTGACCTGTTGTGCTAAAAAGTCTAACTTTTTCTTCACGTCATCAAACTTTTTATCGGTTTCAATATTAACCCCATTTTCTTTATTAGTAGAACGCCTTTGAATACGTTTAAGTTTTTTTCTTGTTGTGCGAACCGTTAATTTCACGATTTTCTTCAACTGTTCCCTTTTCTTCTCCGTTATTAGTTTTGAAATACGGTTCAGACCATTATCTTTATTGTTATCTTTTTGAAGCAATAGCTTTTCTCTAATTACAGCGCTCGGACTCGATATGACTGAAGCTGAGGTAGAAGTGCTCGGAAAGTCATTTTCATTAGAACTTCTCTCTTGATTCAAATCATTCGATTTAATCCTTTTCGAAATAACGTCAAGATATGAAAAATGGTGGCTATTGAGGCCCTGAACTGATTCTTCATTATCTGAATTATTTGCACTTGAATTTGAATTGCTGTGTGAATCGTCAGTATGATTGGGAGCTGTATTCCAACAAAGCTCATAAAAACTTGATTCCCCATCAATGCTATCACTAGAGTCTGAAGTCCAGCCTTCGATGTCTCGCTGGACCAGAGAGTCGAAAAAGGCCATCATTCGAGGGTCTTCTTGTACGGACTGATGACTATAATCATGAGTAACGAATTGTCCACTTTCTAACACCAGATTTATGTAGTCTTCATGACTGAACACTTTTCTATTGTCTTTATAAGTAGTTTTAGTTTGAAGTCCTCCTGAACCGTAAGGCAGAGGAAAAGTACTCCAAAACTTGATCACTTTTTCAACACCAGAAGAAGCGATTATAGAATTTGCGTAATTATATCTGACCTGATTCACAATCGAACTGTAATAAAAACAAATTCATTGTATAACACTTTCAACACTATTGCAAAACTGATTCAAATCAATAATTAATTATAAATAAAGTGAAAGCTCTATTTCATACCGATGTCCAGTGAGAACCAAATCTGCGCTCTCGACCCAAACGGTAGATTCAGATGAGTTGGTGTCTGCGCTATTATATATTTGTTCGGGTATTTTCCACATATAAAGCTTAAAATCATCGGAACCCGAGAGCACGTATTGATCAGAATCACCTCCAAATGAACAGCTTTTCATTGTGCATGAGTTATAATAACCTGAATTATCAAATTCCACGATAGGATACGAAGACTTCAAGTTATATAAGACTGGAGGCAAACGGCGACGCAAAGCGAGTATAAGTGTTCCGTTTTTATTGAATCTGACACTCATTGCATTCTGAGATGAGAGCAAAGAAGAATTGAATTGTTGTAAAACACATCGGGGTTTGCGAACATCCCAAAGAGCTATTCCTTCCTTCGTGTTTGCGGTGGCGACTAATCGACTCTCAAATGGGTTATACATGACTGCATGGAAAGCAGTGGTATATCGCGCCAACACAAACGGCTCACGGGTTGGGCCTCTGATGTCCCACAAACAGACCCGTCCGTCATCACAAGCGCTCGCAAACACATTGTCGTCGATTGGGTCCACTGATAGACCATATATGGCATCGTTATGAAGAATCACATCAACTGTTTCTCCTGTGTGTGAGTCATGAATCATAACCAGTTCGTCATTTCCTGCAGAGAACAGTCGCTGACATCGAGAGTCAAATCCCAAACAGAATATGTTTGAGTTGTGTTCGCCTTTCATGACATTTGGCTGACCAACACCTAAACGATAGCATACATTGTATATATATATATCATATTATTGTTAAGTATTCATCTATTTTATTGAATGAGACCATATATGCAAAGCATTAGTATTATTAGTATTAACGCTAATCATACCTGAAATCGCTTTCTGAACATCCCATAAGAGGATTCTTCGGTCGTCACCGCCTTTCAAAGCAAAACAATTCATTTAATTAACATATAATTAACAAATATTTAAATTAATTGTTATATATAGAGAAGTGAATGGTATGGTGTGGTGTATGTGTGTTGTATGTGTGTTGTGCCACATGTCCTCACCTGACACAAGCCATTGTCCACTGTCTGAGAACTCGATGGCATTCACACATCCGTAGTGTGAGTACAAGTCTTTGCGATACAAGTCATTAGCCATTGAATATCTGGCTCTCAACAGATCAATGCTATGCTTTTGCCACAGATTCTCATTGTATTCTCGATCCAATATATTTAAAGACGTATTTTTGATTCCATTCAAAGCCATTATTGTTTTCTATTTGATCTCATCTGAGCTTTAATTAGACATTTGATTAATAATTATATTATTAATATTGATATACAGTATGACCAATATATGTGATATATAAGTGAATATAAGTGACAGTCTATAAGGTTTTGGTCAAAATGATTGGCAAAACATTAAGTGATACTTATTTATAAGGATATGAGTAGTGAGTAGTGCTATGAGTAGTGCTGAAAGAGACAGATATCACACTCTATTTCTCTCAAATACTAATGTTTTGATTTTTTATCTTTTCGTTTCGTAATATATGAATGTTTTCTAACTTTAAATCATTTCATTCACTGTTTGTTTATATTACTTATGATTTTTTAAATATTTACTATTTTTTAATACAGTCTTTAGACGAGAATAACATTAAGAATATTCTCATATTTTTATCTAAAGCTCTGTTTGTATTAAAATTTAAACGAATTATAAAAAATGATTAGAAAATAGAATTAAGTTTTGTGTTGACGTTGTTTTTGTTGACTTTTAAATAAATAAAATTTTTGTTTTCATTGATTGAGCGACTGTTTAGTGAAATACAAAAAAGATTTGTATTAAAGAAATGAATGAATTAAAAGGTAATAAAAGATAAGTAAATAATTAATGATATGCGAAATTGATTGTAATGATTATAATTGTGTTGATCTGTAGAGAGCAATAGTCTGCACATCAGTTGGTGTGACAGTCAATGGCTTCCACTGTTAAACCAGAGCACAGTATTGGACTATTTCTCTGAGCGGTCGAACCCTTTCTACGACAGGACGTGTAATAACGAAATATTAAAAATGCAACGTTTGAGTCACGAACAGCTTAGGTATTGATTCTCTTTATTATTAATTTTAATACATTTTTGTCGCACAGTAAAAGCTAAGCCCACCAGAGCTGACCACCAATTACTTCTCAGACCAGTAATTAATAGATATTTGAAGCCACACAGAGATCACAAAACTATTTTTACAGTTTATATAAAAAAATGTTGAAATAATTACATAACAATTAATTTGATTAACATTTTTGTATTAATGTCTAAAAAGACATCAGAAGACAATCGATAATGAGGTGAATGAAATCGACAAATGCTCTAAAGTTTAGAATTATAGTAAAGTATAATATAAGAAAATGTGAGACATATTAGTTTTGCTTAAGTTATGAGTGAGTCTAATAAGTGAATAACAGAAAATAGAATTTTATTGAAATTGATTTGTTTGTAAATTATTTGCAGTAAATTCACGGGAATAGAGTATATACTACTTCACGTTCAAGAGCCTATTCTGTACGTAATCCGCAAACAAGAGAGACATTCACCAACTCAGGTGACACCGATAGCAGACTATTATATAATCGCTGGTGTTGTATATCAAGCTCCAGACCTGAATTCAATGATAAATTCGCGTATTCTGACGACAGTCCATCACTTGCAGTCAGCATTTGATGAGTCGTATTCGTACGCCAAATACCACCCCTCAAAGGGCTATTGGTGGGAGTTTTCCAAAGATAGCGATAAGGATCCCAATAAAGACAAATCTGATAAAACAGCTAAGGATAAGTCTAAAGAAGACGCCACCGGAAGCACTAAATTCCAGAGGAAAAGAGTTGATATTTTGTTGAGTGAATTGGCAAAAAAATTTCCGCCCAAATTAGCGCAAACGCCTCAACAACAGCAACAACAACAACAAACACAACAACAGGTTAACGACAAAATGAACAGCTCTTCTGTTACTAATGTGTCGAATGATATCGAACTAAAAACTGATATTAAAGTAGAAAAAACTGATGTCAATAATGCTCAAAGTTCTGGTTCTTCGCAAATTAATTCTTCGGCTTTTAGATCTATATCTGGGGGACCGCCAGAAAAGAAACAACGGCTTAATTGACATTTTTTCTGTATTTTTTGTTTAATTAATTAAATTATTCAAATATTAACCTTTATATAATTTTTGAATGATAACTCAGAGATGCCGCCACTGTTGTGCTTATTCACTTTCATATTGAAGACTTTCTTCCCACTGAACTAATTTTTTTACTTTTAATTACTTTTTGAAGAAGGGTTCAAATCAATGGTTAAGACTTATGTAATCCAATGGCTAATAAACTAAATAAGAATTCAAAACTCATTATCAATTGAATAAATTTGAGATTACATTCATTTTCCTTGAACTCAAAACTGAATAAAAGTTATTTGAGTTAATTATTTGATGCATGCATTCGAATAAGTTATGATATTTATCAAAAAAAGTTTTTACAAAAATGAAACCGAAATTTTAAAATTTAATCAAAAAAAAGAATAAGAAGAGGAGATGAAGAAGAAGAAACAGTTGTCGTAATGTAAATGTTAGAAACTTTTATTAGTTTGTTGTGCAACTGCTTATTATTGGACAAAAGCAGAGTCCAACCCAGACTTATGTGATGCCAATAGTGGCTCACAATTGTGTTGTGCTGAGGCGGCCGTTGCATAATAGCCAAAATAGCTGACGCCTACATTGCGTGAGTAGAACTTCTCCTAAAGATTCCTATGCATACCAGTGAAGAAGAAACACAAATTATTAAAACGCGATAAAGATATTTGTGTCTCAAAAGATAATCATTTTTTTAAATGCATGACTCAAACAGACGACAGTGATATACATATTGTACTTTACAGTAAATATAAAAATATAAAGAGAGGAAAAGCTTTCATTTCTTGAGTTAATACATGTTTATTAGACTATTAATAAATAGCAATACAGTAGTGATGTATTGAAATGGAAACTTTCTCATAGCAATAGTCTGTGATAGTGTTAGGTCACGTTCGTGTTATCCAAGCATTCCAAGCATTCAGCTATAAATTAGGTCAAAACCTGAAACCTTTGTGAAAAAAAAAGTTTTTTCAGTTCAGTTTGACTTATATTATGCAAATAGAAATGCAAACAAAAGGGAGGATGAAATGGATGAAAGTTTTTGATAACACGACTAATATAACAAAAACAGATAACAAGAGTAAACGTTTATGATAGAGATCTGGTTTGAGAATTGTCTGATACAAAAAATAGTGTGTTATCTCTGACAGAAATCAGACTCGTATTCATCAGTTTGAAGACTTTTAAGAAGGACTGTTATTATGATATTATTTATATGTCATATCAGACCAACACAGCAACAGTTTTACCCCAGAAGAATGGTTAAAAGCGCAGCCTCTCATGGTTTTAGCATTAGCTGCGTTTCGCTTTTGCAGACGAGAAGAGCAATATTTGTCCCCTTGAAGAAGGGATAAGTGGTATCTCCCACAGAGAGAAACACATACATCGAGTTTCTTCAATCCTTAGATGAAGGCCACAAACGCCAAAACTTTTCTAAAAAAGCAGTTCGTATTATATTCTTTACATAACTTAAAAGTCAAGTCTGAAAAAGTATTTTTCAAATTAAGTTTATGTATACAGCTGTCGATTGAATGAAAAACTTTTTTATTGGTTTTATTAATATTAATAAGCATTAAATAATAGAAATGCACTCATAATGTGTGTCATTCGAGAAAATAGATGAAAATATAAATATATAAATACTATTCTGTATTGTATACTAAACATTGTATTGTACACATTATTATTTAGTATTATTCTGTAGCTGTTCTGTAGTATGTATTTATACTACCGGTTATTGTAATGCAAGATAACAGACTATAATAAGGCCAATAACTAAGTCTATGATGTTATACACTAAGCAACAGCGATATCGTTTGCGCTATCGTTAGCAAAACACGAAAAGATGAGATGAATAGATGTCCACCACTGGATGTAATGGATAAGACCCCATACATACTCATAACTATGCATAGCGATCACATAGCGATCACATAGCGATCACATAGAGATCACATACCCTATTGTTAAAGTTACAAATATTGTGTAGTATTGAAAGAGTAAAGTATGTATGAATGTATGTTTAGCTGAAGGGACGAACCATTAAACATGTTTCATCCCTCGTAAGTCTGTCTCATGTGTCTTTCATACGTTTCAGGCGGACTCATATAAGGAACGCCCGAATCTAAAACTCTATGCTTTGGATGCGATGCCGCGATCGCATGCCGGCCAACATTTCTTCATTGAATGCGTTCTGCTTATAATCAGTGTAGAGTAATATATCAGTAGTGAGTGTGAACTTCTATAGGACTAAACTTGTGCTCTCTCTCTCTACATACTTGCAATACTGTACTGTCTGTGTATAAGTATATGGATTGTAATCAACCAAAATTGTCATCTATTTCAAAGAAAGTGAAGAAAGTTATTTGCATTTATTTGAGTTATTTGTTTCAATGCTTTGAATGTCAAACTGTGTTTTCAATATTGGGATAATTTAATAAATTATAAAATAATAATAAAATATATTCCTATTTAAATCTTGGTTCAAATTGTTTCTGTGAAGCAGTATTGAGCTGAGAAACTGCAAAGAAAAGTTTTATTTTATTACCACATTTGGTGTCGGTTGAGTGCGTGCTCGAGTTAGACACAGCACAGAACGGACAGATAGACCCCAATGGCGCAAAGGGTAAGAAAGAGTCAATGGGAAAGAGTCAAAGGGAATGGGAATCTGTTTGGGTTGTTATACAAATGCACAGAATGAGAAACAGCCGTTTCTTGAGATGCTTTTAAATAAAATCTGCAAAAATCCTGGAAAAGCGTTTCATGTTTTAGTGCAGCCACAGATTTATGAAGTTTTTGGGGCCCACTGTTGACAGCTTTGGCCTTCCAATGGATATAAGTTGAGTGAATTGTTTTATCATTTATTTTGAACAGTACGACGACGGCCTTTCTCATTATGGCTCAATGGAGAGCCCATATGACCCACTCGGAAGACAAATGCAGTCTCTGACACACGGACCACATATGAATCACGGACCAGCCATGCATCAGTATCACGGCAATCACGTCATGTCCAACCATGTCATGGGATCCGTTCCCGACGTTCATAAGAGAGACAAAGATGCTATTTATGGGTTTGTGTTTCATTAATTTTATTATTGTTATTATTATTATTATATTATTCAATAATAACAATGCTTTGTTTATTCTTTAATCCTCTGTAACTTGTTTTGAAGTTTATGAGTGGGTGACCTTTTAGCAGCACTTAAATACTCATTTAATACTGTTCTTTGTATTATTTCCTAAGTTATTATTTTTGCCAATTTTTAAAATCTTTATCTCAACTTAAGTACCGGTACAAAAGTAATTGTTTTTTTAATTTTTTGTTTTGTTTTCTATTTTTTAGTCATCCACTGTTTCCATTGCTTGCATTAATATTCGAGAAATGCGAATTAGCGACGTGTACACCACGAGAACCAGGAATAGCTGGTGGAGATGTTTGTTCATCAGAGTCTTTCAATGAAGACATCGCTGTATTCGCAAAACAGGTAAAGCATTTACATCTCTAACATCTCTAACATTTGCATCTTATTTTATAAATATGTGAAACTTATTCAAATTTTTACACTTATTTTGCATCTTATTTTACTTTCAGATTAGACAAGAAAAACCATATTATGTACCAAACCCTGAATTAGATAGTCTTGTAAGTGGTAATAAAATCGTGTATAACGATAACTAAAATAATAATATGCAAGCAGTTTATCTGTTTTAAATTCAAAGTTATTGACTTTTGCTCTCTTATTGTTTTGTTTTACAGATGGTTCAAGCGATTCAAGTGCTAAGGTTTCACTTATTAGAGTTAGAAAAGGTATTTCTCGTTTATTTCTTCATAAAATTTTATATAATTAATGAGCCCATCGATTGTATTTAAAAGCTCATCAAAAAGTATATATCGCTTGTTCATGCCCTTGCATTTTGATGCCGAAGGATATTGTTATTGGCGAAGCCAGTGATAGCATCATAAATGCATTCTTCTTCACAACAACAGTTTCACAAATTTATTTATATAAGAGCCCAATTCAGTCGAAGGCATGAGTTTGTCTTCTATCGCATATATGATTAAACTTTTTTCTTTCAGGGAATAGAATGAAATACTAGTATTTTTACAAGTATAACAACAGTTTCCAAATGACTGACCTTAGCCTACAGGAACACCCCTTTAAAGAGAGGCTTAGTATATATACTGTATATAAGCAATACTTTTTTAGGCTATACCTACTTATGTTTTCCCTTATTTATGGCCACTATTCCGAATGCCAGCATTTTTTTCTCCGCTCTTAATATCGTATCTCTAGTGCACAGAACTTTTTTTTTAAAAACTTGAGATGACTGGAGCTGAACCTGAAGCTAAAAACGATTTTTTTTATCATAACGTTATATTATTTATATTATTGTTATTATAGAATTTTTGCCCTACAATAGTAGATAACTTATAATAAATATAACTTAAAGCCAGTGTTCAGCTGGTATTTAGAGATCCTCTCTTCAAGTGGGACTAATTATCAACATTTTCTTGTCAAAGACCCATCATTGAGAATGAGGTCCAAATACAGGGGTTGCATTTGACATCTCCTCCACCCTCTAGACATTTATTCCTTTTATAAAGCTTTTTACATTATACGAGTCTAACAGTAGTGCACTTATATGTGCTTCAATTGATGGAGCAATTGAATGATACGTGTTTGGCTCAATAGTGTTGTTCATTTGAGCTGTTCATTGTATAGCAGCTCATTTTTAGCTCAATCATTTGCCAGTAATTATTACATGACAGACAAGTTAAGCTTTCAATTTCACCTTTAATTAAAGCTGAATCACAAAAATATTATAATATCGAAAGGCATGCCAAAGGCAATGAACATTAGATTAATTTCTAGTTTCTGTAGTATAATTACAACATATGACTTAATTCAACGATTTTGATTATAAGCAATTTCATTATGTTTTTGTCTCTATTTTAAGGTCCATGAGTTATGTGACAATTTTTGTCAGCGATACATAAGTTGTCTTAAGGGAAAAATGCCAATCGATTTGGTCATAGATGAAAGGGATACAAAACCTGGTGATTTGGGGGATAATAATAATAGTTCAAGTAATGGTAGTGGAGGTCCAGGCCCTGGAATGGGCGGTGCGAGTAATGGTGGGCGTGGCGGCAGTGCTGATCCTGGCCATCATTCGGATAGTGCATCAACTCCTGACCATCAGGTAAGCAATAACTGTTCCATATATTTAATATTTTGAGCCAACATAAAGTTGAGTTAATTGCGAATACTCTAAATTTATTACTATTCCACATGTGATGCGATGCACCTGTACTTTAAAATAATAAATATTAGCAATAAAAATAAAATTTTAGACAATTGAAAGCGTAGGACAATTACTATTCTTTTATATGCTGTGTGTTTGCCTTTACGCAAACACTTGACTGTTTCATTGTTCATATGTTCAGATGACTGACTGTTTAACTGTATTTATGTGTGTAAGTATGTATGTATGTCTGTTTGTCTGTATGTATTTACTGTATAAACTGAATGCCATTTAAAAAGATCACCTCTTGTGTTAATTTGAGTGTTTGTTACCTGCTGTTGTTGAGTGTGGTTGTTTGGAAACACTTCAATCATTTTCACGAGAATACCTTATCAGACAGTTCTCACTAAACTGCTTAAGCTTTACTTCAATATTACTGTATATTCTTGAAAGTATAAAAATATTACGTAAGAAGCTGTATCTGATTATTTACAGCTTTATTAATAGTTGGTTATCGTCTCATGCAATCCAACAGTCAATTATAGTATTAGCTTTAACTTTCATCAAGTTCTCATGTATTCTCTTTGATTGTATTAATTATATTCAAAAATATAAAGCTTAAGTCCTTTCAACTTATTTATAATTTCTAATCAATCGATCTTTTAGTTATGATAGCCTTAAATCCGAGTCTCACAGAAACAATTGCTCGAAACGCATTTCTATTTTTATATATTAGTTCTTTTGCAAAATTTTCTAAAAGATTTTACTAAATTTAAAATTTTGTTTTTAAAGTAAAACTCAATGAAAAATTAATTTAAAAAGTAATTAAATGATAGAAAGATAACCTCTTTAAAACGTAAAAGTTGGGCATTCGTGTTATTTGTTTCACATTTCTAAAGTTAAGATTTGAATTACATCTGAAATGTAATAATTCTCAGCTAAAAGAGAAATTTTCTTTCAAAGTTGAAGTCGTGTACGAATGTTAACTTCAGAATTTTTGACGTAAACTAATTTAAACTTCAGTTATATTTTTTTAAAACACTGATTATTCTCAATAATTACTAACTCGTAAGTTGCAGAATAGATAGTACTGTATAGTACTGTATAATATTTACATTTATTTTGGTGAATTGTTTTTTTCAAATAATTTAAATTCTCAAAAATTAATGGTTAGAAATTTAGTTTATTATTATTTCTAAAACTTATTAATCCTGAACTTAATTATTCAATTGCAAAATAAATGCAGTGCTGAGAGTTAAAAAAGTGGAAATAAGAATAAATTAAAACTGAGTGATAAACGCCTTGATATACAGTAGCAAAGTTGTACTTGTCTTCAAATGATATATTACTAAAGCTAAACAGTAGTATAGTGTTGATGAAGTCTTCGCCACTTTATTACCTTTTATATAACCCACAACTGATAAAACTGCACCTCAATGTCTCCTCAATGCAAACTTAGCTCTGATCATAATAATAAAAACAATAATAATAAGTGACTTCTAAATAGAGGCTAAAAGTCGTCTACTTTTTGTCACCTGCTTTAAAAGTGTCACCAATGATGGTGATCATCAACAGTGCTGTAAATTAGTCAAACATATTTGTGAGCTTTCTTATCAAGTTTACACCAGAAGAAGGTGATAACAGGACCCATTTAAGTTCACACCAATATATATTGCTCAGGTTGTCAGCAAAGGCCTGCTGACTAGCGAGCCAACTGATAAAAAATTTTACTGAACTTTGAAATACTAGGATTATATCGATATATACAAGTATTATAAGAGCTCAATAGTGGCTTTCTTTGTCTATATGGTTATAATCAGCGACAGACAAGCTTTTGGTTCTTATTGACTAAAATGACTAAAATATGGGGAACTCATACTTATTGTTATTGCTGTTTCACATTTGACACCTTTTTTTATTAGATACTCATTGAGCCATAACTTTAAAAAACATAGAAATATAGCTGCAATTGTGCGCAGAAAGTTGTTTAAACCACAGTTGTATTTAATGGTAGACTCTGGCAAAAACTTGTTTTAATTTTACAGCACCTCTTGAACACTGTAATCTTCCCCTGTTTTTGCTCCATTCAGGTGCAGCGACTTTGATTGTACTATTATTAGCAACTCAAGTGAAGTACTTAGCTTTGAACGAGTGCAAAGATGCTAAAGAATAACATCGGTTCTGGCGAACTACTAATGTGATATCCCATCCCATTCTCTCTTAGCTTTTCCTTAATGTTATGTTATTTAATGGTTATACTTATACTAAAAAGCAATACAAATAGTTGTAATCTTTTCAAAACAATATTAAGAGAAGCAAAAAAATATAATTTAGTTATATTTCTATTTATTTCATTAATAACCCGCGGCAGCAAAGCTTTTAATTTTGCCATTTCTTTGAATTATTTTTATTAGTCAATAATATTAGTATTCATACTAAAAACTAGTTGTCTTAATAGCTTTTTTAATATTATGGTTTAGTGGAGATGAGATGTGTCGCATCAGGGGCATCATTATTGACTTGATGTAATCGCGATCATCATGTCTCGGTTACATTTTTAGGTAGATTTATAATAGCTTTATATCAATTATTTTTTATTATTATAGCTTTTATTACTATTATTATAAGAGTATTATTTACTTTTAATTGAAATCGGATGAGTGATATTGACTTCTATTACAAAATTTAAACTAAAATCTAAATCGATGTGAATGAATGTGTAGGAGAGAGGGATTTCATTGTTTGTCAATGATTGACATTTTTAGTGTTCCTCTTAGTTGTTCACCCATATAGTCATGAATCGTATATTGAGGAGAGTAAAGCAATAGAACCCCTACTTTTACTGTATATTACTCCCTAGTATTCCTATTGGTATTAGTCGTAAGTTTGATCCTATAAATTGAAAATGTCTTTTGTTCCAGTATTCAGTTCTTGTATAGCTCATTAAGAGGAATATCCCTGACTATTAAGGACCTCACATCATGAATACAACACGAAGCCATTGGCATCTGTTTCAATAGAGACTGTCCTTACCTCTAAGCAAGTGTGAGACTTTTATGGTTTTTATGGTCTCATTGTGTATAACATGTGCCAATGACGCCAATGACCAATGTCCTTACAACCATATTCATCTTGTTTCCTACTCCTATTTGGTTCTCCGTTTTAGTTTAGGGACAGGGATGGGAGATGTTTATCAATGCTTGTATGGCTCGCAAACAGGCTTTTGTATGCTGTATATGCTGTGTATAAGTATATACGTATATGCATTGCATGCTTCCACGGTTAAGGACAGGTGGGCATCAATGCAGAAAGAAAGCCACTTTCATTTTATTTTATTCTTTTCTCTCTTTCTCTTTCTTACTCTTTTGGGTCTCTACTTCTCTGTGAAAAAGGTATGGCGAGAGAGCGTAGAAGAAGAAAAAGCCATTTACATGATTTAGATCTTTCCTTTACCTTTTGCTAACCATGTTTAATACCGGCATTTATGGGATTAACTCAAATAAACGGTATATAATGCAATCGCAAATTTTAAAGAATTATTAGATATTATTTAGAAACCAGTTCGACTCATATTGTGTGCCAGAGAGGCATTATTTTACGCTACAAACAAGCTTTAGTAATAATTACATGCAAGGCCATAACGCTAATTCAAAACAGACTTAAATCTGTAATACTTTTATATATTTTGAAGAATTAACTTCCTTATAGTTATGAAGAAAAGTACTGTATCTTATACTTTTGCAATATTGCAATACACACTACATTTCATCAGCAATACTGACTTTACATTAATTTTCATGCAATTTAATCCATTTCAAAGCCATTCAAATTTAATTTGCATATCAGGAAATTTTTGAAAGAATTTCTTTAATCTGCTATAAAATTTTGAGAGCATTTGAATGAATATTCAATTCTCAATAAGCTGTTTATGAATAATTATAATGTGTGTGAGTGTGTGTGTGTGAGTGAGTGTGTGTGTGTGTGTATGTGAGTTGAGTATAACCTTCGTTTAAAACACATTTAGATATCATATGTTTAAGATATGTAGAATAAAATAGTTTAGTGTAGAATTTAATCTGCTTTTTATTTCTTTTTGGAAAACTATCAATTATTTATTTGATAAAACAAATTTAGTGGAAAGTGTAGAATGTGTGCAATATTGATGAGTCTTCATTGGTGAATGTTTTACACTAAACGCTTAGAGCAATACATTTCTTAATAGCAGTATTGACATTAATGTTATAGTCATGTTTCATTCATACTGATTGAGTGACGTCCAAAAAGAGCAACTGCCACTTCAATTGTAAGCCATGCACATTAGTCAAGTACGAGGCGGACTGTCGGCCACTTTTTTCATAAATATGGATGATTTTCTGCTTATTGTTGATATGTATTAGTCTAGTGCTACTGTGTATTTGTGTCATTCTCTCCACTTTTATTTATTGGATGAATTTTTTTGTAACGTTTGTTATATTTTTGTTGAATTATTTCTGAAGGAAATGAATGTAAGCTTATATCTCGAGAGAGAGAAAGAGAGAAAGAGAGAAAGAAAGAGAGAGAGAGAGAGAGAGAGAGAGAGAGAGAGAGAGAGAGAGAGAGAGAGAGAGAGCGGTTATTGAGCTGAAAACTTGAAAAACTTGTTATTTGTATATATTTTAGTGAGTAGTAGTGAGCCAGTCATAAGCTATGGTATGTACCATATATAGCAGTATAGCCTCTTTTGAGTTTTTCTTTTTAGTTATTTCTTCTCATCATTTGAATTGCGAAAACTTGTGTCTTATGTATGGAACAGTGTTTGGTTTAATATTTGTGTTTCGCTAAAAGTCCTTCTTCTTGGAATTTTCGAGGGTCGTAACGAAGGACGAAACGTTTTTTACCATTTCTTGCATTTCTTGAACAATTTCTAGCTTTAGTAAACAGTATTGCCAGAGCCAGTTGTCAGCCTAAGCCCCCCACTACCTCACTATTCGTTTGGAATTGGGATGTGCTGTGCTTCTGCTGCTTTGCATCATGAGAAAGTCTGAATAGACCCCTTCAGATGAAAACTGTTCCCTCTGACACCCCGCAGAGCTGATCGAGGCCTCAACCATTACAAATATGTTGAGCCCAAACAGCAATCGCTGTAGTATTCGAGATATCTCTAACTCAGTAAAAATTAACTTTTTCTGAATCTATATATAAGTGAATGTAATTTTAATTTACTGCCTAACAGAATGTAATACGTGATATGATAGACTAAAATTGGAGGCTTTTGACCTTGTTTTTGATTCCGATTCTTATGTATATTTAGAAAAAGCTTATTAGAGATAACACTCTCGTTGACACTTTCACAATCGGGAATATGTTTTGTCCTTTTTCTCTTTAGGCGGATATTATTACACTATGAATATTATTGCAGTTTATCAGATACTTGAGCTCTACTGACGACCTCACCCATATCAATGATAATATCCTGTTTAAATGCTCTCAAAATAGTATCTCCAACTACACTATTGGCAAAGCAAAGCCATACACATAATGACATGACATATGCCTTTATTAACTAACTCTAAGATGTTTGTTGTTTCGCTTATGTTTCGGTGTGTTTTGAGTATGTGTTGTGCGCTCTAACGTTCACTCATTTTTGCTTAACTCAGCCATTTATATGTTGGTATTTTATCTGTGAGATGGTAGACAAAAAAGAGGCATTTCTTATGGACCCAAAAGCGATAACGACTTTTGTTTCTAAATAAAAGCGCAACATTAGCTCTGGGCTCCATTGCCTCTTAGCGGGTGTATAACACAATTTATACTTATTGCACATGAAACTCAATGATGAGGCCGTGATAGAGCAGTGATGGCTCAGATGGTTCAGGCATTATGCTATCATACTTACCAAATGCTTACTAGCGTGAGGCACACTATTCCTCTCTATCCCTTCCATTCATCTACACATACATGTTCTGATGATACTCTATGATAACACCGTCTTATGTTTCTTATAAGTATATGATATTATTTATAGTAATGTAGAGTACGCACAAACTGTATTAAAGTCAGGATCTCTGATAGAGAGTCCGCGAAAATAAGTTAACTCAAAGCGGATAAATGTCTTGTTTGCAAATACTTTGGTAAATATTTCTAACAAACTGCTGGCTTACTGTACAGCCTCTGGTCTGTAATGAAGATGCTTTGCATTTAGTCTGATTGAGAACAGTTGTGTTCTATATTATACGCTTGACTACAATTTAATTATATTTTGCAAATGTTTGTAAACTTTCGAACCGGTGTAAGAATTTGAATTAATAAAAAAAAATATGTGAGAAATATAGCCCTTATCTGGTATAATAAAGTTTTACAGCTGACGTTTTGATACCAGTATAAATCAAATTTGTTTCTTAGTAAGCGTTTTCCTTTACATGGCTTACAATTCTATACTCTTTACATAACCAAAATCTAAATTTGCTTTCTAACCATCATTGAAGTGATGGGAATTTATAATAAGGACTCACTGATGATTCCCTCCTGCCCTCAAAGAATGTTAAACTTGTTGGCAAACCTTCAAAGACTAGGAATTTTACTCGGAGTGCAAGAAAGCGAAATAACTTATTATTTGAGTGTGCAGTGCATTGCTTGTGCGCATATTGATGTGTTATGAGTTGTATGCGCTCTCACTTTACACCCATTTCATTGACATTAAGAAATATTCGATAAGATGAGCTTTAGTCTGGTGTGAAACAGATTGAGAATCGCAACTACACTACACCGCTGCTGCACAAGCTTTAAAATAAAAACCAAAAAATAATCACTACAGCGGACGTGCCTTTACAGACATACTGTTTTGGTCCGTTGAGCTTTCAAATGGGAAACAGAAGTTTTCAAAGCTCTGACCTTAAGTTTGTCTCAAACTTCTGATAACTTTAACTGATTGTGCTCTCAACTAAAATATATTATAATATGACCATAAATTATAATAACACTAAGTATTATTGTTACCAATTCTACCTGTATTTCACATTTATGACTGTTTCAAATTAACTAATCATACATTAATTTTAAGAATAAATTATTTTCAATTCAAAATAAGCTAATATTTACTATAACTAAATGTTATGCATTCCGCACAAAAGCAAAGTTAATCATAAAGATGAAAATTAGATGAAATCTCTGAAAAACAGAAATGAGAAAATCAAACCAATAATATAATGTGTATCTGAAAGTAGATTTCATTCAAAATAATTCTCTATTAAATGTATTTTCTGAGACCTATTATTAAGACTGTTTGATAAAATACACATACTGTATAATAATATATCATAGAGTATATCGTAGAGTATATCATAGAGTATATATTGGAATTCATATTTTAAAGGCACATATCATAAGTTCTGCGCACGTAAGGTTAAAGTTCATCCCCATGATAGACATGATACACGAATATTATATTTTGCAAGTATTGGAGCTCAACCTTATAAACTAGTGTAAGTTATAAGTTGTATGTCTACAAACATTAGAACAGTATAACTTGCATTTTTGCGATTGCTATTTATATTTATAAAATAAAATGTTGTGATCAAGTAGTATAGGGTCAGAAAAAAGAAGCCAAAAATAAGTCTTGACAAGCAATCATATCTGATGCACCTTTTTGAGGAGACTTCAAACTTGAAAAACGGTGCGGGACCTTAACTCTCGATAAATTGGTGAATGCCTGCAAATGCTGTTGTAGTATCTGATGAGACAGAAGAGGGAAAATGCCTGCAAACTGTTATTACCTGATTTGAGTCACATAAAAGTTAAATGTTATGGCAATCAAAATACTAGTGAAAGACATCTTCAAATTCTTATCCAGTCCTACTGCTAGACTTCTTCCCACCTCTTTGACGAGTGTTTGGGCGTCGCCTTTTTGAGAAGTCATTTTTTAAATCAGGTGCAAAATATGCGACAATGACGCATATGGTGGTCGTATTGATTAAAAGAGACATTCAGGCATTCAAACAATTTAGATCCCAAACATCATCTTTCAATGTTTGAAATCTGAAGCTTTACTTCTAGTCTTTAACTGCTTTATCATTATTACACCTCAAAACCATCTCTTATAGCATTAAAGTAGTGGCACTTGTCTTAAAAGGGATACTTTGAGTTTTTTGTTTCTCTTTTTCAATAACGATATAATAAGAAAGTAACAGCTATAACAGCTATAAAAGCTATCATAATTACCATCACTTCCTTAGAGGTTTTTACGCCCAATAATTGGTAGTTGACTACAAAGTAGGATTTGTTTTCATACCACTTCAAGACTTTTCACATAGTGTTCAAGCTGTACAGTCAACGACTCTTGACTAATTTGTACGCAAACAGTGAAAATGTTGTTTTATGGATGTGCTGTGCTTTATGTATATTATTGTATACTACTGTACACACATTCAAAGTGAAATACTACTGCAATATATAACATTTTAGTAGTGGCAATAATTTGCGGAAGTGGATGGCGTGCACCAACAGATGATCTCAAGATGAGTAAAGACTCACTACTTAAATAGATAAATAATAAAAGCAATGGTAATACCTTTGAGTAAAAAAGTTGGCTTCGACTATAATTTTGGTTCATGTTCGTGGTCTCAAATGATAGTCAAAAACAAGCGAAACCCAAACATTACTATAATTTTTTCACTTTTCTATTTGTTCTCGTGAGACTCGAGCTCTTCAAAGATATTATTTTATGTTTAACAGCATAGCTATAAAAAGTATTTATACACAGATACATAGTATTTATATACTGTATACTCATTGCATAGCACTTACAATTGCATTCATCACTAATGATTATTACCATTTGGAAGTGTACAGAAGTGTACATAAATGTGACTTTCTATGAAGCATTACCTGTTTCACGAAAATTTGTTATGCTTCTCTATTTTCTGATTAATAGTTTAACTGATTAATTACATGCGACAGTTTTTTACTATTACTTTCAAAGGAGTGAAAGAGGCGTTTTGTTTATTCGACAGAAATAAGTCATCTTTTTTACTATGTATACAATTCTATAATTTATATATTTTTAATTCTGTATGCATTTCATTTTCACCAATTAAAATACCATTTCATCGTTTTTTGAATGCTAAGTAAACTACTCATAAAAAATCATTTTTGAACGTTTAAAGCCGTTTTCAAATAAAATAAACTTTTAAAACCAAAATAGCGTTAACTCAAAAAGTTGAGCTCAAAATATTTCAAATTTATTAAATATTTAATTTATTAAATGGTTTAAATTATATAATTAATAAGTTTTGGTCATTTGCTTGATAGCGTCCACCATCTCAGTCACTTAACTCCTATGGAGGCCATGGTGTTCATGATGATGTAAGATCCCCAGCTGGTTCGACTGGTACACCCGGACCACTATCTCAGCAGCCAAGTTCACAACAAAGTACAGACAACAACAGCGAAGCAGGTTAGACCATATTTATAATAATTAGATTTTTTGCAACTAATGCTTGTATGTGATTGGGAGTCGTTCGCAGTTTAATTTAATGCCTGCATTTAAGTTGAAGGTAATTTTAATTGCCTTAAATGAGTTATATTGGACACATTCATCTTTTTCCAAGTTTTTAATTTAGACCAATGTAGTAAAGATAGTGGTGTATAAGTCATAGGCACCCATCCATAATAGATACGTGAGACGTAGGTAATAATAATATTGCCTGATTGTAATTATAAAGTCATTAATTTTCACTAAAAGTTGTCTGTGTAGGACACGCATCAAAGATAAAATGAAAGTAGAATGTGTTGTTTGAATTTAACTAATGTTTGAAGTCTGACTCTAATATGGTAACCAACAAATAAATTCTAATATTGTATTTGTATTATTCTAATTTATATGTGATCTACCAGTAAAAGTAGTTACCATTCTTGCCATCCCATGTGTATTACACATTAATTCAGATATCTTTATCAGAATTAGTAACTGATCTCATAATCTTAATGACATAAAATTATTATTAGAGCCCATTAAGAGAAACGTCACTTTTTGCAATTAAGTTCAGACATTAATTATCAACTATTCGCAAATGTATGTGACTTAAGCTTCAGTCAATCTGTTAGCAGTCATTTATTTCTCTTATTAAGTATTTTTAAAGGTGTATATTCTAAATGAAATAAATATAAATCAAATAAAATCATTTGTGCTTTGCATGCCATCATCTATTCTCGATTCTTAGTAGAATAGATGTCTGTCTATATGTAATAATCTTCAGTCATGCAAAAAATGAGTGCTGAAATGTTTGTGTCATTAGATACTGTGTGTATCTCTCGCTGACGAATGTGTGTATGAATTAATGAATGGCATATAAATATAATGTTAGGTTTTGCTACTTTACTAAATAATTAGTAGTGTTTTAACTGCTAAGAAATTGTGTCTCTGATAAAACTGCAATTTGTCTTTTGTTCATTAAAAGACATTAAAAACCAGTGAAAATAAATGCACAAAATTTGTGTGATCTTCACATTTCTTGCTATCTCGGAATTTTATTTTTATAATGCTTTTAATTTTTCATTCCCTTTGACATTAAAAAATTGCTCAGTGAGAGGCCAACAAAAACAGGCTTCAATTACTTTGGAAGCATTTATGCTTTTGGTTAAAGCCATGTTTTTTAAGGAGGCAAAAAGCAACCCAAGCAAGCGTGCATTCATGTCTGACAGAAAAGTCTTTTTATGTGCAAATGAGTCTGGAGGAAAATATGTTACACTATATATACTGTATATTATAAGTTATAGTAAAGTAGTGAAGCAACTCAACCAACGTATAGGATGGGAAAGATGCACAGCATGTCTGTTTTGAGTTTAAAGATGCAGGTGAAGCGCCCTAAGGCTTGAGAGTCTATCTGCTTGCCTTGCCCTGCAATAAGTGAATCACAATCAGAATGAGAGAGTCTTACATACTTGTGCTGCACAGCTCTGAGCCCTGTTCTCTGTTAACTACATTTTCGCATTTAAACTCCTCATGCAATGAGTAAAAGCCGCTACATTTTTATTCTCGATGTAATTTTGGGTCCACGCGATTATTAGATGTTAATCTCCTTTCTTAAGAGCCAGCATTACATTCCTAATTTACATTTCTTTGCTAAATAACTATATTGATAAATAAACCTCATAAACCTTGACTGTGAACTCAGGACAACCTTTTGGTATGTAAGGATCGACATATAATGACCTCTAAAAATAGTTGTTCACAACTTATATTTTGAATTTCAAGATAAGTTTAGCGACATTTTTAAGCAATTTTATTGGGTTAGTCGATGAGGTATTACATGAGTTACCTCATACTCATAATAGTCCATTCCTTATTCGTTTCTATGATTGTTTTGATGCCTTTCGTAAGCCTTTTATTTTCTCTTACTATTAAGCAACCCATAAATTACTTAAATATTTCTCACTGTTATTCGCAGATAGTGTATAGATTCAGAATTAGAATTAACGCTTATCTCATCTTTCACTCAAAATAAAATAAAATTAGTTGCACAAGACTTACAGACCGAGTTTATATTCATTTATGATTACAATTTTATAGTTTAGTACTTAAGGTTAAGTGTGAGTACCGATAATATAAATATAAATTTAAAGCAAACTATTTGGCGCATCATTCAAACGACAGCTGCTGCAAGAGATTGAGATTGAGAGTGAACCAAACTATCATAGTTGATGGTGTGATGCACTCTTTGTCAGTCTTAGTCTTATTTTTGACATTTTCACTATCATAGTTAGGAATCTGTGAACGGCTTAATAGTCATCCCTTACTGGTTTCTTAGATAAGAGCTTATGCCTGACTAGAATACCAATTAGCACGTAATACCACTCCGGGGCTAAATATAATTTTCTTTTTCTTTATAATTTATTTCAAACGAATAGCTTGTTTTTTGGTCGTGTTCTCCAAAATGAGAAGTAAATTAAGACTATTCTCAGTTAGTGAATGTTTATTAAATGTAAGCACTGGTGTATTGCTGTATCATTTAAAATGACCATTTTTTATCTAATCTCACCCTCTTGTCAGTCATTTAAAGTGCCTCTTCTGAAAGGCCTTTTGTTTCATTAGTCATTTTTGAAGTGTTATCGGTTCTTTCAATTTGAAATATGTTCCCACGAGTTTGAATACATATTTTTTCAAATGAACTTTCTCTAAGGTTCTGGTGATTTGCCATTTGTGTGACTGATTAGGACAGGACTAAGCAATGGAAGAATTAATTTGAATTGTTAATACATTTTTAATACTCTATTCCTAACCCGTGTTTATTTCATTAAAAGCGCGTGTTATGGATTTGGCGAAAGCATATTCGCTCCTTTTAAAGCTAATCCCTTAGCAGTGTTTAGTTCACTATTTAGAAGTTTACAATAGCTGACAATATTTGTGGGTTCAAAACGGTATTGTTTTTCAAAAGCCGTTGAGCAAGTGCTGGTTTTACTATTTTGCCAAATACTTCGATAAGCAGATTTGGTTCGACTTACTCTTACACCAGCAGCAAAAGCAAAGCACAACAATAGAAATGCGATGGTGTGGGGTTGGCCTCTGTTTCATGTTACTGGTGGTGCTAGTGCTCGATTTATTTCTTTAACAAAATGCTGCTTTTGCTCCAACTGCTTTCTTCATATGCACATACAGTACTCAATAGGGTTTTCCTATTGTACTATTGAGAGTATTGAACAACAAAATGCGATATTACTTCACACAAACACATACACAATACCCAACGCCAAATAATGCTTATTCAAGCTCATAAGCCCTACCCAACCGATTTTCTCTTTTTTTAACGCAGTTAAAAGAAAAAATCACTAACACTAACGTTGAGCTCACTTTTTATTTTGGTTTTTAAATATTCATGCCTTATAGCTGTGCCACATGATTGAGCAAAATGATGAGACATCTCATAACCATTTCTGACTGATAAACTTTGCTGCCAACAAAATAATTTACACAATATTAGACCTATTTTACGAGCGGTAACTTCTAACACATATTTTACTCAAATATTGGTCAAAAGCCATATCAGTAAATCATTGGTCATAAATAAATTATAACCCTATCCTATTGCTGTTCAATTTTGATTCACTTGTAATACAAGTATCCTTTTTATGATGACTGTGATTCTCCTCTATGTCTATATAGATAAGGAAATATTTCCCTTATGTCCAAATAAATATATTTCCGGCCATTGTGTTCTTTTGGATGCATGTGGTTTGCATTGCATTACATATAGAATATCATTGTGTTGTTCCTTACTTACAATAGATTCACAATATATGTATGATATCAATCGAATCCTATCTATGCTTGACTTGTTAGTAACCAGGAATATGCATCAAAATATATCTGAGTTTACTTCTGATAATATTACTTTTATTGTTGACACAGAACATGAAAATGCTTCCGAGTGTTACAATGCTTTAGTTTCCTCATAGAATTTTTACACTACAATTCGTCTGTATTTCTCCATTCGCATCGACAACAGCTTAGGGTAACAAACATTTAGCTGTAATCAAAGATACTAACTATTATACAAAGCCATTGGTTTTATGGCTGATGTCATTCATGCATCTTATGTATCAATTCTTACTGCTCTTAATTGAAAAAGAAATGTCTTTGACATGAATTCTCATAAAACTGCTTTCCTATTATTGTTATTTTTTCTTTGCAAACAAAAAATTCGAATTGGATAACAATTTTCTTGTTTTTCTGATCTTAGATAGCACTCAAACTTAGCATCAAATGTGTTCAAACCTTAAACTTTTGCGAACGCAGACACCAGAACCGCAACTTCGGTAAAAACTAATTTTGAATAAAAATGGACTAAAATTGTTGTTATGAATTACAAGCAATACAAAAGCATTTGTGCTATTTATTCATATTAATGAAGTTATAAAAACAATTTTAGATTTATTTAAAATTAGTAAAGCTGTTATTTTTGTAATGTATGATAAAATGTTTGGAATAGTCATGAAATAGAAAATTAAGAGAATTTATTATAGCATTTCAATAGAATGTTATGAAATGTTATGTGCATATAAACATTTATATAGAGCTGAATTGCTTCACCATTTATTTATTATCTAACCATTCGAATCAAACTTCACTTCTTGTCATTGAAGAAGAAACTAATGAAAGCTAAGGCACTTTCAAAATAAGATTTAATTTAATATTCACTTTTGATTCCAATACAAACTTATTAAATCAAAATTTTTAGTTTTTAAGTCTAAATTCTAAAGTTTTCTACAAATAATAATCCATTTTTATTGGAATATTTTACTGCTCTAAACTGGTGCCGGCGTTTGTGTTTCTGAAATCCACACCGCGTACATAATAAAAAATAAACCCGAAGCACATCTCTATAAAAGACAGAAAAGTTATTCTAATAATTTCACTTTTATGATATATATCTATGTTTGCATTATTTCAAATATTATCTTAACATAGATTCATATGTATTCGTATATCTATTCTTGATTTAAACTTATACTAACAAACTTGTAAAACAAACTAAAAGATAGTTTTTGTTAGCCCTCTATCATTGTAATGCATTTTAGTGAAGCTGTGTTTTATCGACCTCTTTAAAAGTTATAACTATGATGTGATGGTAAGAGACAGAAAAAGAGAACGCTTTGCTCATAGCTGGTGCTCCACCCAAAATGGTTTTTAGTGAGTGTGATATGTGATCTGATGCTTTAATTTTGTATTATTAGTTCTGTATTATTTGTGGACTATAAGGTGCGGCTTTGCCCACATGTTTCATGATTTTGTTCTTTAACTTCAATTTCATAAATGTTTTCTTTTTGTTTTTGGAACTAATCATTTGAAATGTTTGAACGTCATGTTCAATAGTCTGTTCCAATGAATAGCATTATTCTTGATTATATTGGAAATTGATAAAAATAGAAGCGCATGCTTTGCAAAACACGAATATGATTGGATGCATTTCACTGTTTTCTCTCGAGCTTTTATCTAAAAAGGGGTAAAAATACTTTCCGATAAACTTTACATAATAGCCATCAAATGTGTAACTGCAAAAGGCAATCACTTGTCATAAATGCTATCTCTATCGCCATTATGTATGCTTGGCTTTAAAAAAGTTGGACCCCTCTTTAATTGGTTGCGCTAAAGCTCATGTAATTTGAGTCGCGAAAAAAGGAGAATTGAGGGAACGAAGGTTGACGAAAATTTGCATACATTAATGGGGGGCCAGTGACCAAATGTGCTCTGAATAATATAACACGCCTGGAATATTCTGGTTGTGATAGTACACGATCGAGTCTGCGAATACTGCAGAAAGCATGTAATGCACACACAATTCGCTAAACTTATATATTGACCTTTTTTCCAATACAACTTCTGTGACTTCAGCAAATATATTCTTACCGTTGTTCCCCATCGTGTTTGGGTTAGCACAGACGCTCCAAAAGAAGATTAATTGCCTAAAGACAAATATTTCAGAGGGACAGCTAAAACGAAATGGCAGGAAATGGAGCAATACTAGTGTGTTGTGTGTTTGCATGTATGGAATTAGATGTGAACAACTTATGCATATTGTGCCCCCTTTCTACTCAAAGAGAGTAACTGAGCCTCACTGATAGCATTACTGACAAACTCCAATATGAGAGTAGACAGCATCTGATGGACTTACAGTCACTACAGTCGAATACTACTTTTTTGTGCATTGTTTTATGTCTAACTCTTCTCTCTTATTCATATTTAAATCCATTGTTTAGGTGACGGAAAAATATAGTATTTATTTTACAACAAATAATTATCTTTAATGATCACAAGAAATTGTTTATTTCTAACTTTATAGTCTATAACTGAAAAAATAGATGAATTTGACTGTTATTACTATGTATTCTCATTAAGTTGTGTCCACTATTTTGCTTCAATAATAAATACAGAAGTATTAGGTGTACTCTTGTGTTGTTTTATTAACATCGAGAGATACAGAACTAGACAGACTGTTTTGTTGCAACTGTTGGTCAGATGTTGATGAGATACTCTGCTATGCGTAAGAATGGATCTCCGATTAAAGAATGATTCATGATTTAGGGCTAAACATGAACCAAATCTTATATGAGCCGTGAAAAAGAAAACACTAAACAGCCTAAAGAGCTGCTGCACCCGAACACTAGAGTGGGAACTGCTCACTATATTAACATTAGTCATTGGATGTGAAGTAATATTAAATGACAAAAGAAACAAATAACTGTTATAGAGTTACTACTCTTTAGCGAAGTATAAATTAATTAATACTTCCTCTCAGTCGAAACACTCGGACTGGGAAGGAATCTAAATAAGTAGACACTAAATCCAAACATGACTTTCCCATTACTTTCATTTTATATTGTATTGAAGTAACTCATAATTATTCATATGATATTTTGTGTCAATTTTTATCCGTATTGATGTTATCAGACTTTACTTAATTAAAAGAGTCGATTAATAATGAGTAGTTTGTCATTTGCCTTAAGATCCTTGAACTCATGTCTCTCTTCATTTATTTATATATCAATTCTAAATCATTTACATAACAGTATTATTTTTTAAGTAATTTGCATATTATTACAAATAACTATTTAAATTTCTATTTGATGTCAAAATTTTTGAAAAATTAATCATTAGCTAAATATAACAAAATTATAAAGCAATAAAAAAACGCTATTTACAAATTATATCATTAAAGCATAAATTTATCTTAAATGCATTCTTGCTTCTCAAATGAGACTCGAAAATTTAATTGGATTTATTGAGTTTACTTAATAATGGCTTAAATTATTACATAAATTGAATTTGCTATCAGTGCCCAAAAGGTATTCCCCAAGACTTATCTAACTATTGATTTTGAAATTTTGGTCGTTCAGGAAAATTAAAATTGAATTGACTAATCTGTTTATAATTAATAAATATTGATTTAAATGAGTCATAAATATCAAGTTTTAATTTGAGCCCATGTAATCATCATATAATGAATGCTATTAATTTTAATTTTCATTTGATTATAAGTTTAAAATAACCTATTTTTGGTGTTACTCTTAATCATTTAGATATTGTCATTACTGTGTTAATTAATATAAGAGTTAATAATATTTTATAATATAAAAATATTTTAAGCGTTATTTTTTATTAAACTAATATTTGACTTGGTTCAACATTCATCTTAAGTTTAAAGCTCAAAATTTGTTACATATAAATTTTAAACTATCAAAACTAATTTAATAGTTAATATATTTTTATCTATTTTGAAAATTTCTATAACATTTATTTAGAAATTCGCTGAAATTCAAAGAATAATTTAAATTTTCAACAAATAGTTGACACAATAATTCAAAATATGAAAGGCCTATTAAAATGATGGCTTTTGTAGTCTTTTCAGTTAACATGAGTTTTCGATCTTTCCAATTAACCAAAAATATCCCACAAAAGAATGAAAAACATTATCGTTAAAATAATAGTATTTATTCGGTATTTGATTCAATTGTTGTTTGCAATAGTTATCAAAATTCTCAATTTTTAGACAAATCAAATGATTTGTTGAAATTTTGTTTGTTTCACTGCTTTTAGCCTTTGATCAGTCTTGCAGTTATACCTTCGCATCTTACAAATTAAATAAAATCACATATATTAGGTTTATTATTTTTATTAATAACATTGAGTTCAAAAATTCTATTTTCTGAGTAATTTAATTGAGTTCAGAATACTGGTTACTATCAATTAACTTGTTTAAATGCAATTTTTTAAATTTTAAAATTTTTTTTAAATTTTAGCTTTTCTAACCAAATCAATTAGGACAAAAATCATTTATGTGATAGATTTCATCTTATAGAATAAATTATAAAAATTTCTATTTATAACTCACATTGATATATAGTTTTATTAATAGAAGACTTTTTGAAATGTTATTTTAGTTTTGAATTTCTCAACATAATTATTCATATAAAAGTTGTTGATACAGATATGTTATTTATAGCTTCTTTGCAATTAAATATATATGTAGTGTAGTATTTAAGTTTGTTATTCTAATAAACATAAACTGATAGTAATATCTCAAGTCATTGTTTCCATTGTAATCAAATTAGAAAATTATCAGTACATATGTTCCTAATTTTTCAGTATTAAGATACGGCGTTTAGTATACAACCTAACAATCATTAGGTGTTAAATAAATGTTATCTCGAATGTAATTACTCTTAATTTATTGATCAAAATATTGATAATAGTATAAGATTTAGAATATTTTTTATTTAAATTTTTTAGAGAATGATTATGACTGGTCGCGAGTTTTGCCTTAAGCACTAGTTTAGTTGGCTCTCAATTTAGTTGACTCTCTTTCAATGCCGATAAGTCATTACATGTATATATAAATATATATAATCTAAAATCAATTTGTTTTATTGTCTTTACTTTCATGGCAATGAAATATTGGTTTATAAATAGAAATTCTCTAAATTAACTTAAGGACCATTTAAATGTGTTTATGGCAAAAAATCTTCAAATATTTTGTCAGTCCATGGAATTTTTTTGGGTAGAGCTAAAAATTCACTCAACTTTCACAAAACCTGTAAATATTCGAAATTTGCTAAGAATTTGAAATTAAGTTTATGAAGTTCGACATCAAGTCATTACATGTTTAATGCATAAAAAGTAAAATCCAGTTTAGTTTTGATTCAACTTATCGTTTAATTTCTAATTATATTGTTTGTCAATATTAACGAAATGGTTGATTACGATATTTTTTTGTACTCAACAGTATAATAATCTAAATAACTATAATTTAGTAACTCTTTATGTAAGATGTTATTTAAGTTGAATTTATCACTAATAGTGTGAAAGCAATCATTTAATTCATTAAATTCTCAATCATTAAGTGAGTCCTTTTTGCCGATAATTTCATTCATTTCATTTCAATAGCATATGCATTGACGTCACGATTGAATTAATATTTATTTTACGATAAATTTATATATTTTTCTATTCTCATATATTTTTAAGCATAATAAACAACTTTTAAATTAACTTTAGAGCAAGTCTTAGAAACAAAAAAAGTGAACTCATATCATGTGAGTGAGTGCCTAACATTTTCAACACTTAATTAAGTTCGCTTCTAATGTTGTGAATGTGCAGATACATATTCACTGCCAGGATATGGCTAACGTTTCTTAATTTTAATGGTAATTGCATTTTATGTAAATGAAGTGAATTTCTTACACACAACTAACATACAACTCGTCGGCCACCAATCAACTGATGGCAGGTGCATAAAAAGTAGAAATTATAAAAATTATAATATTATATGGCTTTTACTCAGTTATTTTGCTTTCATTTGGGTATAATAAGTGACTGTCATATTCATGTCAGACATCAGTTGTACTCAATTTTGATGTTTCTTTCGTGCCTCTGACCTAAACCATGCTTTTTTGACGTGAATACCAATTTTGCAATTTATGCTAATTGTGGTTTAGAAGAAAAAATATTGCTTTCTGTCAATAATTAAATGATGCACTAATAGAATGACAGCTATATATTGTATTCATGTATTAATTTTGTTGAATATTTTTGAATATATTATATCAATGTTAAATTCAAATTGATATAGAAATACAATTTTTGTTAATTATATAAACCTATAAAACTAAACACTTAAAGATTGAGAAAAAATATTCTTTACTCTCATAAAAGACAGAATAATCTAATTCTCCGGAGAGTTGCCTTTCTTTTATCGAATATAAGAGATATTCTCTAATTCTTTATATTGAAGAAATAGTAATGAATTCTTGTTTGTCTGTCTATATGTCTTCTGTCTGTCTCTCTTTATTGTCTTCTCTTATTTATATTTTTCAATTGAATAAAAACAAGAAAAGTCGAAAATATTCAATATATAAGTTATACAACAGTTAGTAAGCTATATGGTATAGACTCGATGGTAGCGCTAATCTTTGCTATTTTGGGTATATTGAAGGCATACATATAGGCAGGAAACAGACCAAAGGGATCAGTGGAGCGAATGTCTCATGCGTCGAATGCCCAAACTCTCATCTAATCCTTGGGCAATTTGTCACTGTCAAGCCTCTCTCTCAATACAACATATACTCTGCTTCTGCTCAGCTCAAGCTTTTCCTAAGAGGGCGATGCGATGCAAGATGGAAGTATTGAAGTTAAGCTTAGAGTTAGTTATTTCCCGTGTTGCAGATTCTGCTATACTTTCTCTTCAATATTTGCAACCATTTATACTTACAGTATGTCGTAATACTTACTCTAATATTCTTTTGCGCAGGGCTTCCAATAATAAGCCTTAAGGATTTAGGAATTGCGTGCAGATAGTCTGCATGTTTGTTCGACCAAAAGGCTATTCCAACTTATAGCACAACTTATAGCAAATATGAGACCGAAAAGTGGTACAAGAGATTAGTGTATAAATGAACGAATGCAAGTGTGGCCCAAATTTAGCCCAAATATAGCTTTTAATCCCTAACAGTTTCTGTGTATTACTAATATAAAAGACTTTGTCTAATAATTTGAGATTCTTTGCATTTTGCTTATTAACGCATTCGCTTCACATTTTTGCTCACATATCACATAATTTCGCTTTACATCGATGTTTCCATGAGAGCAAAGAAATAAAGAAAAGAGAGGAGAGAATATATGAGAGAATATATGAGAGTGCACTGTACTGTACAGTATTATATATATAAAAGCAAAAGCTGTGAAAAATGTGTGTATGTGCGTGTCTCCATAGCAACATGCATTCTCGTGGCAATATGAGCATGATTGATGTAGCATTCATTTCAACTTCATCCATGCAATGCCAAAAAGATGCAGCAGTAATAGCATAGGGAACTGGCATTATCGCTAAAGTTGACTTCAACACACAGATATTGTAAAACTGAATACCAATGGCTGAACACCAATGCATTACACAAGCAGTGCATAGATTTTTCTCTCTACTAACTTCATGGCTAAGTCTGTGTTTCTTAACAATGCAGGCAGCGCTCCATTTTGGAGAAGCCTGTAATGAGACTCATATCTCTTTATAGTTGATTCTTAGCTTTCATCACAATATCAACGATTGCTTTTATTATCTTTTTGTATATTAATATATGTTATCTGTATTATACAGAGATTCATAACATATATATGAACTTCTATTCTTCTACAAAATAAAATCTAAATTACAATAATTGTCATTTCTATTCCATCCTCAAAAATTGATTTGAATTTGTATTGTTAAAAATTATAATTTTATTAAAGCACTTGTGTCATGGCTATGACATTTATATTCAAATTCATCAAATGTCTGAATAGGTTTTTTGTTATTTTTGGTGCGCATTCAACTTTATATCCCTATCTTTACACTCATGAGAACTTCATTTTTATGGCACTAATTTTAATGTTATTTTGTAACTTATATTCAATTGGCATTCATTTAGCATTTCATACAGTAGATATAGAGAGTCAGGACTCTACCAAAAATTCAATATAAATAGCGTAATGTTTTTATCTCAATAAATATAAATCAATAGAACTTTCAAAAAAAAGTTGAACAAATATAATAAAAATAATGAATTAGTTTATAAGTAAATATTTTATTTAAACTGCGAGATATTGGATGAAAATAGAGAATATGCTTCAAAAGCCGCAAAGATAATCATTAACAGTGGATATAATGATAGAGTATGTAATGTTTTTCTCACTCATAATAGTCCATACAATTACATCAGAAGAGACTTAGATTACGAGTGCGAGTGAATCCCTTGTGTACTATCATACAACTGTATTCAGAGCTGGCATACAATTGCGCGCTATATTCTAAGCAATGATACTATAAGGCCGGTATCTAAAACCCTAATACTCTGTAATAACTGTATTGAAGTCAGAAGGCTTTTGGCCAACTATACAAGAATACAGTTGAAACTCATTTCTCTGGTCTCTCTCTCTCTCTCCCCCTCTCTCCCTCGTTCCTCTCAGAATCTCTCTCTCTGTACGACCAAAATCGAGCAATGCATGTACGTATGTATGTATATGTGCGTGCTTTGTACTCACAATAGTTGCTTTGTGACAATAGTTTAGCTCAAAAACTGGCAGAAGTGTAGAGCTTTTGCTACTCTAATATTCAGTACAACAATATATTCTGATGCATGTCTGAAAATTGACGAACGCCGGCATCTGAAGGCACATAAGCTGATTTTCTCTTTTATGCATACCTGACAGTGCATTTGGTTTAAATGTGCATTTGGAAGCAATTGTCCGTAAATAATCCAATCAAATTTGCAATATATATATAAAACGGCCAGAAAAACAAATTTACCATTTATTGCATAACGCATTACCATAGAGTATAAGTTTGTGAATTACCATAGAGTTTGAATAGACTATATATGAGATCATCTTTAATGCTCGATTAAGCAAATATGATCACTGCCTCGACTCCCATAATGACTTATTTTTTCCTTATGATTATAATCTACTTTTGATTATTAAATTTTTATAAATTGAAAATTCTGTTATATTTACTTATAGGATCTTTTTTAGGTGACGCCAGTATTGGTTCTGGTGATGGCACCGGTGAAGACGATGATGACGATAGAAGTAAAAAGCGTCAAAAGAAAAGAGGAATATTCCCTAAAGTAGCGACAAATATAATGAGAGCCTGGCTTTTCCAGCATTTGACTGTAAGCTTATATAAATATCAATACATTATATATTTATATTTAATAATATTATTCTCACTTCAAATTCAAAAATATTGAAAATAAACTTTTTGAAGTTTTTAGTGAAAGCTTTTCGCTGTGTACTGTATTATACTGTACTTCTCTTTATCAAACAAACTTTGATTAAATTTTGTGTGTGATAAGAGTTGACATGCAAAAGGGGGAAGTTTAGGACAGGCTATGAATTGGATATGATGGGCAACAAAGAGTGCTTATCATAACTCTTTGCATGCGAGTGACAGTCGTTATGTGTTATACAGCGAAAGGCTTCCATCAATTCTGATATTTTTCTAATATCCTGCGTTTCAACTTTTAATATTATTATTAGATTATTGTATTTTTATGTTTTCCATACTATAAGAACTGATAGAAGTATAAATAGGACAAAATTTATATGTATTAATATAATCCCTGACAGCATCCATATCCATCTGAAGATCAAAAGAAACAATTGGCTCAAGACACAGGATTGACAATACTTCAAGTTAATAATTGGTGAGTGAAATTGATTTTAGCAGTTCTTGTCTAACTATACAATATCATCAGTTAAGTTCTCCATATATTTTCTTTGCCAAACCCTTCATTTCCAATTTCCTACTGAGGTTTGATTAAAGCTGCACGTAATCAAAGCTAAGCAAAGTCGAGAGTAGGGATAAAATATGGGGACTGCCATTCTTGATGACACTCATTTCTGGCAGAATCATGGGCTTCATAATGACCAGAAAGTGAAGCTTTACGTAAAACGCAATTTTGTGTTTGGTTTTGTTCATTTCAATTGCAAGCATGCAATGACGCGATTAAATGTGTTATTCTTACTGTGATTAAAGGTCCTCCCTTTTAGTTTATAGTTAGCTCAATAGTATATTTAACTAATGAAAGGCCACCGGTGGAGAACGAAAATATATATTCTCGTCTTTGGCTTATTATTTTGAACATGTGATTAGTGAACTAATGTTTGCATGCATTTCAATTTTCATGTGTTCATGGCTTATACTTATGCGAATTTAAAGTTTGTCTCAGTTTTGTTGATTCAGGATTTCGTTAACAGTTTCTGTTCTGCCTAAAATTCATTGCCTGTAAAATATAACGATAATGACATCCTTTAATTCATGTCTATCTTTCACTTTATATGCAAATTAACGGCATATCATAAGCGAATAAGTCAATGAAGATTTTTATATTTTAACTAGAGAACCTAAACTTTCATAATTTCAATTCCATTTCCACTCCATTTCCACTCGACTTACTTTTCTTTCCATTCAATACAATATATCACTAATATAGTTAATATTTGTTTATTTGTTGGAATCCTTGAGTCACGACAACTTAAGGGTATTTCATAGGTATTCAATTTTAAATTCGTTTTATTTTCTTTATTCGAAAACATAATCATCATTTTTTATATGTTTCTATGTGTGATTAATAAGTTTGTGATTTTATTAACTAATCAATTGTTGTTATTAGTAATAGTAATGTTTAAATCAATATTAAAATCAATTACTATTCTTGAGCTTATAAAACCAGATTTTACTAAAGCTTCTTATAATCATTTTATGGAATTGAAAAAAGCAGGAAGTTATCTAATAATGAAAACTGATTTAGTCACTTAACATATATAGACTTATATACAGGTATATATCCAGTGTGTATATTAAAAATTATTAATTTCTCATAGTTTTCTATAAAAATTTATTATATCCTTTTTGATTAATTAGATTTTTATATTTTATAATTTATATTCAAATAGACTGAATGTAGTTGAAATTGAGTAACTGAAATAATGAATCCATTCCACCTCCACTTAATTTTTGATTCTTGATTCCATTTCCTTTTACTGATTCTACATCAACTCCATTCCATTCCATATGAAGTTCATATTTGGTTCTCTAATTTAAAATTTTATCTTAAGCTTTTTTATACGAGTTCATGAATAATTGAATAGCCTCTGAAGTCAATAAGAACTAAATTACTAAAGTTCTGGTTTAAAAATGTGTGTCTTTTTGTTCTTTACAAACAATACTTTAGAGTAGAAACAGTGCAAACTTGCATCTGATCAATATTGTATTAGCTTTTATTTGATTGATTGACAAACGCTCTAACCTACTTAGTTGGCGTGCATTCACAATTCAGATAATGGCTTTGTTTGTTAGCTTTACTACTCAAATGAGTTTAACTCCATGTTTCAGATTGTTCTATATATCCATTCGATACTATTCAATATATTATGCATGCCTTGAATTAAAATTAGATCCTTTTTTATATAAAAATCCTTTTAAAAATGCGTTAACCAATTGAATAATCCATTCTCTATTGTAATGAGATTTTTATCCTCTATTAAGTTGCATGTATTCCCTGCTTTGAATATTCAATGAGAATACAACATAACTTAGTTTAGGCATATTATTGATCAAATGGACAAAGCTTTGTTATAGAGATCACAAATGAATGATTATAAATTAAATTTATGTTTCAACTAATTCACAAAAGCAATATTATAAATATATTACTCGTGATAATCATCTTATCATAACTATTGAATTAATGTTTTTGCTTCAAATTTAAAATAAACTCACGAGAAAAGGTTTGTTTAAAACACCATTAATTAATTTCAATTTTTAAAAGTTTTTTGAAATAGATTTAGTTATATTGGAGTTAAATATTTATATTTGATTTGAAATTGATGGCAATTATTAACGAAAGTTGATTGTAAGCCTAAGTTATGTATACTTTGGTACGATTATAATTGGCTAAAAGCACTTTGTTGTTAGCGAAGTCAGTATTGCTATTGACATACAAGAAGAATAATTTATATAGTAATATGCATTGCTGTATCTCATGCTGAGCTAATTATGAGTATTAATGGGATTCTTTCAATGGTGAACTGTTTTCATCATGAAGGACGAGCTAAAAGTCAATCAACTGTTTCATTTTCTTTTATATAACACTAAACACCGAATTCTCATACTTAATAACAAGGCTCTGGTACTTTGAATCTGACAAGACCTTCATTTTTAGCTAAACTAGTGTTTAGTTTGATTATTTTGAGTTTTGTTTTTTCAATTTTTTCAATGTAACTACAATTCTGTGAAAAGTTTAAAGGAACCAAATTGAGAGCGCTATCAAACTGAAGACTTACCTTTTGCCAGTTTGCCTTTGCCTTCATAATCAAAAGAGAGAAAAGTATGTAATTATGAGTCAAGCGGAACAAAAAAGGGAGAAAATAAAAGGTGGCTTTAAAAATGTTTCCTTATTTTGATTGACAAGTGGCATCCATGCTTATACTCAATTTTGTGCCTCATAGAAGACTATGTGCAGGTGCTTACTATGCAAAGCTATTTATTTTTAGCTCTTATAAAATTTTCAAAAAAACTTATTCCATTCCAATCATTCATTGCTATCTGAGTTGACTTTTGTGCTAAAATTGTAATTTGCAGCATAACAAGCGGTCCGGTGATTAGTTTATAACATTCCTACAGCTCCTGCAGCATCACTTTTGTCCATTTTCATTGTGTATATTTTTATTAAAAAAATATAATAAAGCGCTCATAAATTGCTAGAGAGTGTCAATTATAATTGCTGGCAATCATTCCTACACTTTTTGTATGAAGTATGAAGTATTCTCTCTCTCTCTCTCTCTCTCTCTCTCTCTCTCTCTCTCTCTCTGCATTATTTTTCCACATCCCTTCTCTTTTTCTCTCCCACTCTTCCATATTCCTTATTTGTCTTGGGAATCATTTCTGGGGTCTGATGAAAAATGACATGAGTTAGTACTGTAAGAGCGGTGCTGTACTGCTGTAGTGTACACTCTGCAGTTCTGCAGTCGCTCACAATTTAATGAATGATAGTCTGCTCGAAGTTTTGAAACTCATTTTTGGCTTCATTTCTATTGAGACATAAAGTAATAATAGGAGAGCTGTTACCTCCGACGCTCAACGCTCAGGAAGGAAAGATCCGATTTCTAACAGGAAAATGCGGCCAATATAACGAGTTATGATTTCTGCGTTCATTCCGCAATTCTTGACCACTAATAACTTATGACTTATAAAGTGAATTATTGGCTTTCGCTCCACCCCTTCTATGGGAGACTTCTATGGGAGACTTATTTTCTTCAAGTAAATGGCGCGGAAATTAACGATTTTACCATTTTTCCAATGGCTTTAAAATCTAAATGTTATTTCTTTTATTAGACATTCAATATTAAGGAAACTTTTTTTCAAATATAAAATTAATTGCTATAAATTGCATTAAATATAAAGTAATGGTTAATTATCTCTCATATGAATTAATCTTATGTAATGATTATCTTTAAAGATAATATTTGGCAGCAATTTAATGAAACTTCAATATGACGTTAACTGAGTTATTTTCACTCCTCTCTAAAACAGTCTATGAGTCAATACTTCTCTATGCATACATTTAACGATCAATAATCGAGAATTTCTGTAATAATTGCGTATATAAACCTACTGCAAGCATATCACGGTTTTATATAATAACACTCTCATTCGCAGTGTTTTCCATTTATCAGATCGAATATATTGACCGAATTCAGCCAATTATTTAAAAGGAGTTATAATGGTTAAGCTGAAGACTGTTATGAACACGGTTTTAATAGGTTACTGCCCAGCTATAAGTTTATGATTGCCAGTCATTTCAATGGTGTGCCAGTGTTAGCAGTGGTCGTACTGTGTTTCTAATGATAAGTCGCCCCACGTTTCTTCACTGACAAATTTATTTCCCAGAGTTTCTGTCCATTATTTTAGTCTGTTATTTGAGTGATTTAATGCCAGCCTTCGAGTTATTATTCAGTTCTGTTGGTTATTGCAAACCAATATTAATTTTAAGTTCAAACACTACTATGAAATTCTAGTTCTTTTAGTTAGAAAGACACGTGCCTTCACCCCAATTAATCATGTGTGCTGTTGATCGTACAGCACGTGTATTGTCATTTACAGACAGCACTGCATTCAAGTTCAGTCGCATTTCCCAATTTAGAAAACTCGACATTAAAGCGAAATGGTTTGGACGGCTTTGAGATAATATTGAAATAGATTTGAGGCACAGAATTAGTGTTAAGCTTATGGCATGCAATGCTTAGATTTGTGTTTTGGTCAATTTGGTCCGTTTCAAATACATCATACAATTGACTATAATTCTTATTAGAGTTGTTCGAAGTCAGTTCTTCGCAGTTGTCCATAACTCAATGTCCGGATGTGTTGGTTGCAATCTAACACCATCATCATATAAAACAGACACATTTATTTTGCTGGTAATTCCACAGCAGTACAGTCTCTTCTGTTGTCCTCTGTATATCCCTGAGAGCTTTTTCTAGGAAATAATTCTTCATAGTTTAAGCTGATATTTGGTAAAAGAGTGCTTTCAGTTCGAGTTAGTGGGACATTGCATTCGCTGCGGGAGATTTTTAACCATTTTTATGGGCACTGATATTCTCAAACACCATACCATTTCACAGCATGACATAAACTTTAAGCTGACTGTAAGGATTGTGAATAGAATACTAAGAAAATAATGATCATCAGGAGATGGCTTTTTTGCATTTTTTGCTATTTGGCATATTTTTGAATGTTTCAAATTCTCTTTATTCAAACAAAAGTTTGTGACACTGAGTATATGATTTACTGAGTTTGCTTTGCATGTCTGTGGTCTATATTATGTGTTAATATAAAGCGACTTCAAACTGCATGCATAATAAAATATAAGTGAATCCGGAGTAGACTGACTCAAACGTCAGTTTTAGCTGTAGTAACTGATAACAGATCCATATTATCCCATATATATGCTCCTTCACATCAATAAATTATTGATGCGTCTTCTCTACATTCAATGCACTCTTCTCTCTATTACTTTACAATATAAGGTCGATAAAGATTTTCATTGTCTGCTTTTTTATTTTCTAAATGTATGTCTGTATGTGTGTGTGTGTGTGTGTATGTATGTGTGTGTGTTCTGTCTGGAAAAACATACTCTAAGCTGAATTTAACAACTTTAAAAATAATTAAAAAAAACAGCGGGTCATTCTTTCTTATCGATTCGGATATATTTTCTCGTTTAGTCGAATTAAACGAATCCATTAAATTCAAGACTTGCTATGATTTGAAGCCTATCAATGCTTTACATTCAACTCAACTGTTATTTATTATTATTATGTTAGAGACATAGTTAGTCCAGTGTTGTGCAGACTAGAGAATGAAAATGTTGTTTGCAACGGTTTGCAATATTTTCAAAAAGTGGTCAATATATTATTTTTGGCTAATGTTTTGATAGCTCTAGTCGTATAATAATTGCATTGAGTTATGCCACGCAATGTAGCATTTTTTGCATCGCACGAGCATGAATACAATTTCCTCTTGTGGCCAGACATTAATCGATTTAGTTACGCTCCTGCCACGCCTAACTTACCACCTTTCCATTTTTGCCTACTTTTTTGTTTCTGCATCATATACTGAATACTCCACATCATTATATATATGTGATATTAGATTTATTACATCAACTCTACTAACTATCAGATAATTGATATAAGATTTAAATCTTTTTTATTCAGTGCAAAAATGATGTAAAATAAAATATAACCTTTTAAAAGACTAGAAGCCCTATGTTTTTTAGCTCACCTAAGCTTTTAGATAACGTGTAAGACTTTTCCATCAAAATGAGTAAATTTCAAACTAATAATTCGATAAATTCTTTATAATTAAAAATATTTTCTAGTAGTTTATTAAATAACAGTCAAGTTTTTGATTAATAAAAAGTTTAAATTCATGAAATTATTTTCTATTTAAAAATTCCATTATTAACTACAGTATATACTGTGTATATATATATATAGGGAAATACTTAATGAATAATTTTTCAAAATATGAATTCAGTAATTGTGGCCATAATTTAGATAAATTCGTCCAATTATTAGTCATAAATATGAAACATTAAATTTCTTGTATTTATCAATCCATGACATTTAGTTCCGACTCAATCTGCGAGTATTTCTCATGTTTTAAACAGTTAGGCGTTGCAGTGGGACATGCAGTGGGACACCAACCATAACACGGTTCTCATTCGAATGAATGATATTTGTGATTATTACTCACCTAATAATAATTAAAATATGTTCCTATTTCGGTTGCTATACAACTGAGTCTCGACTGATTCTCAAATGAGTCCGAACTTAATGAAATTTATCTGCAATGATGCGATTTAAGCGTACATTCATTAAGCAAACAATTCACGTTTTTTTGCCAACCGATGATGAAGTGAACCCACCCACCAGTCAATTTGATTACATTTAGCCATTTTTATAAATCTCAACTAGCATTTTATTTTTTGCATTAATGTACTTCTCTTCTATTCCTATTTCATAAATTTCATCTCTAGTAAAAGTGAGTGCAACTTATTTCTGTTCATTGAGCAGTTCAGAGCTGTTCTGTTTCTCTGTCTCGTATAACTTATGTATGCTCTGTTCAAAAGCTTTATATACACCACTGCTTACGAGTTAGTGCAATACATTTCAGCAGCGATGCATTGCTCATATTGCCGTTTAGAGACTTGATGGCCATTTTTCATAATTTGTGAGCTTCCCAATGGACTCTATGCCTGCTCGTTGTTGCGTATATATTGCCATTTTCTAACTGTACAAATACACTACTCTTCTCTCTCTCTCTCTCTCTCTCTCTCTCTCTCTCTCTCTCTCTCTCTCTCTCTCGCTTTCTAGCTATTGATTTTTGCACTGTTGGCTCAAATCCCATTGCAAAATGCATTTTCGTTTCTTTGTTCAACTTGTATAATCCACTTTTGCATGTTTTTTCATTTAAGAGAACCTTTTCTGACTACTGGAAACGTGATGGTAGGTTTCCAATTGAGTAAATCTTCTTGTCAGTGAAGCCATAGGTGTAAAACCACTTATTGTGTTTTACAATCCAAAACACTATCTTTCAAATTTTAAGCAAACCTTAAACCTTATCATTTAGAGGTATCCAACACTTTGTTTCAGTTCAATTGCGTTAACTTCGCAATGAGAAGCGCTGTCATTTGTATGATTGAAGTTAAATAAGCAGCTGTGGCTGCCATTCATATAACATACTATGATCGTCATTACGAACATCTGTTGAAAAGTGGTGGCAGTGACTAGTTATGAACTATAGACTCTCTTGATAGTGATCTCTACTGTCACTTACCACTCTTGATGCCAAAACCTGAGACCGTAATTCACCGAAGCAGTCATTAAACTTACGTAACATATGATCTGTTTGTTTTTGGAAATTTTTTCTATTTTATTAATAATATAACTTTAATTAGAAAATGGAATTTATTAAACAAGTGTAAAAACTGTAGTGTTGTTGGTCATGACCATTGATCTGAGCATTCTATTGATCGTTCATTACATTAATCTGAAAAAACAACATTTGAAAGTAGAAGATAGTATTGACAACAAATGACCTATGATTTAATGATGTTCATGAAGTAATGAATAGATCAAAATTCCCTATAGAATGCCTTTTTCTCTTGTACTGTACCCTCTTCTATAGTGTTTTGTGTGGAGGTGAATATGCTCATCACCCTCTCATCAATCGCAGTTAGAGAGACAGTCGCCTCTATTTTCTCATATTATTTTTTGTTTAGAGGCATAAAACAGAAACAAATTGCAAAATCAATAACACGTTTGGAGGCATTGAGTCTTATAATTGTGATTTCGTTCAGGTGTGTCGTACTTGCATTACTAGAAATACAAATTTATTTTTTTGTGTACTCTTATTATCCTTATAAAAGTGCCTAATGGTCAAGAAAAATAGAAAAATACAATTTAGCTGCTATTCTATAAAATATTATTACGTTTTATAGCGCATTCATTAGGTTTATAATGATTGAAATGTAGCACTAATTTTAAATTCTTAGGCAGTATTACATTAAATTGATTCCACAATTTAAAACTTATTTTTGAAAGAAAATTGCTTTCATGATTACAGTGTATAAAATACAAAGCTTTCAAATATATAAATAAATGTTGAAATTTTTAGTCATTCTCGGAAACACTCTTATATTTATGAAGCTTTCGATTTAGGTGAATAGTTTTTCTATAGGGATTTATCTTATTCAATAGGATATATCTCAAGCTTTGGTGTAATTATACTTATCGGTTTTTGTTGCACTGCCTGCTTTTACATTGTGAGCTCTGAGATAATCCCATTGCATAATTCATTGGCTCAAACGTTGTCCCTTTTCCGGTGAATTACGAACAATATAATAATGTGTAATACTGTATATTCTGCAACAGCGCTCATCGGGAATCATTCTATTTGGCTAAGAACCTAAGGGAGGATCAGCTTTAGTTTTAATGTCGACTTCTTTCAAAGAAATGAGAGTCGACTCAAATTCTTAAAATATAGAAATATTCATTACTACAAGAGATCTTAATTATTATGAAATTATTCTTAATATTTCTATTTCTTGTTCATTCATTTTTTAGATTTTATTTAAAATGTAATATAAAAGAGTGAAAGTCTGATGAATTCTTTTCCCAATAGATTTGATTCCTTTTTAGCATTTATTTTAGCGTTACTTTTATTCATTTATGTCTTACATTGCATTAGATCTGAATGGAAATAATTGAATGTGTAAAAGGGATTGACAAATGTGATGGTAGGCCTTATAATGCAAACTTATTTAGTTTAAAATATAGTAAACAGATAACACGATTTTTATATAAGTTCATTACGAACACTCATTCGATTCAATGTAATTTAGATTTAATGAATCACATATTTGAAGGGATGTGTTGATGACATTTTGTGGAATAGCTTTCACTTTGATTTCTCAATACTAAGGTTTAACAGAAAAATTTATTCATTTTAATGCTGGCACAGTCATTGACTCCTAAAGGTGGCCATAAATTATATTATCCGATATGTTAAAAGCACTGTCATAAGAGTCTCAGTTGGCCAGAGGGACACAGGGATTGTAATTTTGAAAAGCGATTCTTCCCAATGCTAGAGCTTATATAATATTGCATTATATCTATATATCTTTATGCCATTGTGTTATACTATGATATATCACTTGATTTGGAAGAAAATTTATATCAAAATAGTAATATTTTTAGCCTAAAGCTTCTTCATATCAATATAATAAGCTTACTGTGTGTTACAATATATTAGATATGGCATTGACTCATATATCGAGATTCTCTAAAACTGATGATTCAAAACTATTGTCGCTTTATTGAAGAGAACTGAAAATATATTTACATCCTTTTCCTTTCTTGTGCATTAGGTTTATCAATGCCAGAAGACGTATTGTTCAGCCTATGATCGACCAATCGAACAGAGCAGGTAAGCTATAAATGAAAATGAAATGCTTTACTTTAGTGTTCCATTCTTGTGAACTCGTTACGGAAAAAGAAACCCATTTCCCTGTTTCTCATCATTCTCTTGAACGTTCAGTGTGTGAACGAATTGAGTTTTGGCAGTGCGTATCGGAAATTGACAGCACATGATTGATTGGTTCAGTTCTCTAGTTTTGCTATAGAAAGAACACAGCTATACTTGATTCATGTCTTTCTATGCATTAGGCATTAGACATTAGGCTCTGCCGATTCATAGTAGCACAGCATCAGTTGCCTATTGAAATGAGAACTCAGTGATGCCTATTTTCCTATTTCAGTATCAGCTGTGATACGGAAATGGCTTTTCTCATTAAATGCTATTTTATTTTTTATTTTTTTCCAAAACTGACTTAGGAGGTTCGATTGGGAGCGCTGGTGCCGCATATAGCCCCGATGGCAGTATGGGCTATATGATGGATGGCAGCCAACAGTTCAGGCCACCAGGTATTTGCATAATTAGAGATTATTAGTTATAGCTTTTAAGAGCATGACTCCCAACACAGATTAAGCCCAACATAAAAATTATATTATCAAAAATGAATTTTATTGAGGAAATCTTTGACGAATTACTTGAAATAAACTTAATATATTTTAATTTATGTATTAAAAAACTTTAATCTTAAACGAAAAGTTGTGGAGCTCCTACCTAAAAATAAAAATAATTTTTTTTTAATGTTTTGATGAATGCTTAAAAGCACGCATTGATAGCGAATTTCAAAATTTTTATTCTATTTATGATAAACTGGTAAAAATTTTTGAAATTCTATCAATAAGCACAACCCCACTGTTAGCTTTAGCTCTAAATCCTTAGTCAAAGTCGTATAAATTTTATTGTCCATCATATGTTTTACCTTTTTTAGCTTATGTTTAAATTTAAACTTAACCTAAAGTACTTGTTTACAGTTATATTCATTTTTGAGATTAGGATAACTCGTATTTTAAAAGTTTAATTTCAGTGTATAAAATATATGGCTTTAATATTGTTAAATAGTTTAAATTTGACTTTTTTAGAACAAGCATTTGATTGAATGAAATTAAGAATTGAGTGTTTTGTCCCAATTTTATTTAAATTTTGTTTTAGTCAATATACACTTTAACAAATGATTCATTAATTTATAATTATTTAATTACACCAAATATTTCATTTTGCATTTTAATTTTATTTCTTTGAGAATGAAAAGCCATGAATTTTAACCTAAGCAAAGATACCTTCAATAACCCATAACTTATAAAAGATTACTTAAGTATCTAAACGTACTTACAAGTCATGCCATAAATATTGAACTTGAATTTTGAATGATTAAAAATAAAAATTTTCAATTAAAGGAATGCAAGGCTGTGGCGATGCCTCAATGGGAATGAGTGGTCATATGAGTGGAATGGGTGGTTATTCCCCAATAAACCCTCAGTTACGATCGCCGGTCCACTCACAAGCAATGCTATTGCCAGGTCACCCACACGCAGCTATGATGATGGCGCACGGGCCTATGGGTCATCCCGGTATTCCACAAGGTTCTCCTTATGACAGCTCAGGGCAACATATTATGGATATACACGCCAGTTAAGAATTATAGAGAGCAACATAATATATTGATTTTACGCAAGCTATTGATATCAATTTTTGTTGAAATATTCCCATCGAAGTCAAGAAATTATTCGATTAAGAAGAAAATGAAATATTGGCCGTCATATGAAAATATGTTTAAACTACGCGAATATATTACTCTAATTCACTCTCCGTTTCATAATGAAGAAATTAAGATTGAGTTGCCTTTCGTTCGCAACACTATTATTCTATACACCGAATTGAAAATACTTGAATACATTTAATTTTATTAAACTTTACCATCAATTTCTTATTACGCATCATCTTTACAATGGTAGACATCATAATTATAAATGTAATTATCACTACAACAATGAATTGTGTTAATACAGGGTAGCATAAGCTTAGCTATAATGCGCTAAACCAACACTTGTATGATTACTATTATCATTATTGATGTTATTAATTATTACAAAAAATCCCATTTCATGCTATTATTTGAAAGCATGCCATTCATCATCATTTTTGAATCAATTGAGTTCCTTTGTTTTTATATTATTATTAATATTATCGCTTTATTAAGCAATTATTGCAATTTTCAACTATTGAAACTATTTTCTCGTGTTAACCAAGTGTTTGCTCATCTTTGACTTGGAAACAAACAAACAATAGAGTTAATTAAAATTATTGCATAAATTCATTTGACCGCAAAGTACAACCAAATTCTGTATTGAATACATTGTGTTTCTAATCTTTGAATGAAAATGTTTCATAAATGAAAGTTTTCTGTTTAATCTAAACTTATTCGAGCTTTTATTACAGTAGTCTTATATACATAATTGTAAACTATATTAGTTCTCATTATTATAAGTATAATAATTAGTTACTATTATTTCTTTTTAATTATTTGGGTGGGATTCACACTGATAACAAACTAATCAAATAATATGTGTATAAATATATTATGTTAGTTGTATTTGTACGTACAGTATATGTATAAAATATAAATATGGGTATTATTAAAATGATACTCATTTTAAGTTAATGGCAAAACTTGTATAAAGTCAACATCGGGTTTGGGCTCCTATTCAACCAATTTTTGTTGTCATCGATCAATATTCTTATTGCAATGACATCATAGAAAACATATGCATATTATGTTAAATCAATGACTTTCACATTGTTTTATTACAAAAAAGGATTATTAATT